>VSMD01071487.1:0-53176 GCA_008750895.1 Mirza zaza | reverse complement strand
TTTTATTTTTTCCTCCCACCTACCTGCTGTAGATAAAGTCACAGGGAATCAACCTTTTGTCCAGAAACACAGCTAACAATGCAGCTGGGGGCTGGGGGAGAGGCAAACACAAAACCTGCAGAAGGTCTCGATTAAGGCTTCCAGGCTACCCCTGCAATAAAGAGTACCTTGGTGTTTGCAGAGCCACTTAGATTAAACTATTACTGCAGCCTCTCCATACACTTCTTAATAACGATGCTGAAAATCTTTGGCTGGAGGAAGAAAACAGGTAAGGGAGACATAAGCCGATATGAAAAAGACGCAGAGTCTGCCACCAGAAAAATAAAAGGTCTATTGATTTGTTTTTTAATTGGGGACCCTTTTCAGTAACAAAGCAGGCCGACCTAGGACATCGACCAGCTCGAGCTGAAGTGAGGAGTTTGACACCTTCGTGCACAGCTTCTGACGTGGGGCCTGGCACAGAGAAAAGCTCAAAAACTGTCCGCCCTTATGCCGAGGAGAAAAAAGCCAACTGCAAAAGGTTACAGAATATGCATAGATCCACTTGGATAACATTCTCAAAATGATGAGTTATAGAGATGGGGAACAGATTAGCTGGGGATTAAGGAGGAGGACACCAGGGCATCACCAAAAGGAGCTCTCTCGTGGAGAGGGGAGAGGACAGTGCTGAGATTGTGGCGCTGGTTACATAAACCTGTACCTACGATAAAAGTGCATGAAACTACACATACATATGCACTCACGCACGCGTGCACATGAAAACTGGGGAAGGCTGAATAAATCCTGTAGATGGTCCCAGTGACACTTCCGTGGCTTTGAAGCTGTGCTACAGTCAGGGAAGACGTTAAACTCGGTGGAGGAAGCATGTGCAGCCCAAAGCCATGACACCCAGAGGGGCCCTCACACTGGAGCTGGGCGGGACCCTGCAGAGCTGGGCGAGCGCTCCCTGCACGTGGCCCCTGGCCCCTGCACGGCACATGTGACACTCAGTGGAAAGGTGAGCAGAGAAGAGGTGGGAGCACACACCCCCGCTGCCCCATGCACATTGCTCTTGCTCCCCAAAGAGCTCGAGACAGAAACAGACTCGCAGCAAAGAATCGACTGGACCCCACGGCCTCCTTGCCCCCGGTAGAAAGGACTCGAGACTGAAGGGCAGGTGTCCCACTGGCCACAACTCACAGCCAGGATCTTGTACAACAGAAGACATAGTGGAAGCATTAAGACAGGGGTCCTCAAACTGTTTAAACAGGGGGCCAGGGGCTGATCGCTCCAGGTCAGGAGTTCAAAACCAGCCTATGCAAGAGCAAGACCCCATCTCTACTATAAATAGAAAGAAATTAATTGGCCAACTAACATATAGAGAAAAAAATAGCCGGGCATGGTGGCGCATGCCTGTAGTCCCAGCTACTCGGGAGGCTAAGGCAGGAGGATCGCTTGAGCCCAGGAGTTGGAGGTTGCTGTGAGCTAGGCTGACGCCATGACACTCACTCTATCCTGAGCAAAAAAGCGAGACTCTGTCTCAAAAAAACAGAAAGAGAAAACACAAAAATAAAAAAAAATAAAGAGGGGGCCAGTTCACTGTCCCTCAGACCATTGGAGGGCCGGACTATAGTTTAAAAAAAAAAACTCTGAACAAATTCCTACGCACACTGCACATATCTTATTTTGAGGTAAAAAAACAAATGGGCAAAAACACCCACATGTGGCTGGCGGGCTGTAGTTTGAGGACGTCTTCTAAGAGAATACATTAAATATATTTGAAACAATTTCTGAACCAAAGTAGCCACACCTACCAGGAGGACTGAAACCACCTGTGATGCTAATTCTCTCTTGTCATTGTTCCTGCATGCTAATTTGCTACCACAATGCTGCTTCGTCATTGCTCTTATAACCTTAAATGTTGTGGTGGGTGTGGCGGCTCATGCCTGTAATCTCAACGCTTCAGGAGGCTGAGGTAGGAGGATCACTTGAGGCCAGGAGTTCAAGACAGGCCTGGGGCCACACAGCAAGACCCCATTCTCCACAAAAAAATTTTTTCTTAAGATTAGCCAGATGTGGTGGCACATACCTATAGTCCCAGCTACTAGGGGAGTTGGGAGGATCACTTCAGCCCAGGAGTTTGAGGTTACAGAGAGCTATGATCATGCACTGCACTCTAGCCTGGGTGACAGAGCAAGACGCTGTCTCTAAAACAATAATAATAAATAAAAAATAAAAATCTCAAATGTTTAGTCTTCACACCTTTGTGAGAAATCACACCTTTTCTTCCTAACTTGCTTCTTATGATAATTCCTACAAAGTTCTAAACTTAGTCAATCGGCACTGTATTCTTGTAGATTTACTCCATTTGTGTTAAGGAATTCTTCGTTATTATAGTAACTTATTGATTAGCAGCAACCTTGTTGAGTTGCATCGTTTGTACTTTCAGAGCCCTCCCCGGACTCCAGATTACCTTTACGTTTCAAAACATAGCCCTGTCCCAGGATGATGGAGCCTGAAAACATCCCGAGACAGATTGGAGTCTCCAAACGCTCGATGCTACCTTTCCTTTGCACTTTTTAAGAGACAGGATCTCACGATGTTGCTCAGGCTGGTCTCAAACTCCCGGGCTCCCACGAACCTCCCACCTCGGCCTCCCAAGTAGCTGAGACTACAGGCGTGTGCCATCACACCGGCTCTGTGGACTAGTCTTTAAGCCAGGGGTCCTCAAACTTTTTAAGCAGGGGGCCAGTTCACTGTCCCTCAGACCATTGGAGAGTGCACACTGCGGGCCCGGGACCAGTTGGCTGCTAAGCGGGACAGGCAGCGGCAGCAAAAACACGGCGGGCCGGATAAATGTGCTGGGCAGGTGGCATGTGGTCTGAGGGCCATAGTTTGAAGACACCTGCTAAAAGTTATTATTACAAAAAAACAAAAAAAAAGAGGCCCTCAACCTCTTCATTTATCCATTTGTTTCATTTCCCCTTGAATCCAAAATAAAATTAAAACATTGTTCAATGCCTTTATCCTAGGTCTGAGCAAAGAACAAATGTTCAGCACATTCTTATTAACGGACTGCCTCATCCGTCACTGCACGCGATCTAGTCTCCTGCCCAACAGCACTGTCTTTATAAATCCCTGCTGGCATATTCCTGCCCCTTTTATATCCTTCGTTTGTTCCTTCTTAAAAATAAAAAATCCTTCCCCATTTTTTTTCCTAGATAGGTAGGAAAGAATCGTGGGGTACAAGAGGCTGAAATGAAAAATCAGATTTCAAAGGGAAAACGATGAGCAGAAATTTAACTGGGTCCAAAAAAAGATGTTAGATAGGGGGATGCTGGATGAAGTGTCTGCGATTTCTCACTATGCTATTTTTGCAATTTCTTGTGAGTCTGTGGTCATTTAACGATGAAGAGTTGCAAAGCACAATAACTGCATTTAATTCTCTACGTATAGTTGCCTGAATTCTTTTAACTGGTATGCTCACAAAAAAAAAAATTCTGTGATAGATATTTTAATCCCACCCATTTAACAAGTCTAAATTGTTTAATTTAAACTCACTTAAACTGAGTCTATTTTACGGTGGTTAATAGAGGAGCCTCCAGAGCCACAGAACCTCGACTCTAATTCCACAGCCACTGAACTATTTAACTTTGGGCAAGTCATTTTTCTGTGCCTCAGTTTCCTCATCTAAGAAATAGGAGATATCACACATTTAGTTCAAGGCTCAGAGCCTAGACTATAGCAATCAATACATGTTAGAGGTTATTATTATCCGAAGTCACCCAAGAAGAGAAGTGGCCGAGCTGCAGGTCAAAGGTAGGTTCGTCTGATTCCTAAGACTTGTTCTTAACGATCACACGGTACTGGCTCCCGTTGGAATGGGAACTGGAGAAATGAACGGATACAGCTCCCCTCCCCTTCCCTCCCCTCCCCACACACACACACACTTTGCCTTTGTGAATCACAGACTGGGCAGCTGAGAACCACAGAGACGCTGACTCAGAGTGCTGGAGGCCAGAAATACAAAAATCGAGGTGTCAGCAGGGCCAAGCTCCCTCTGAAACCTGTGGAGGAAAATCCTTGCTTGACTTTCCTCGCCCCTAGCGGTGGCTCTCTTATAAGGACACCTGTTAACAATGGATCAAGGGCCCACCTCACTCCAGTAGGACTTCATCTCAACTTACATCTGAAATTACATCTGCAAAGACCCTATTTCCAAATGAGGTCACGGTCGCAGGTACCACAAGTTGGGACTTAAACGGCACCTTTGAGGGGGGGAGGGGGGACACCATGCAACCCAGAAGAGCCTCTTCACGTGATTTGCAAAGTCACCCCAGCCCCCACCAGCCCCGTCTTCCACTTAGCATAGAAAATTCCTGTGCTTCCCCCGCCTCTGCCCAGGGCTGGGGTTTGTCAGTCCACCGTTTACGAAAACGTGGGGAGAGTTGATGGAAAGTTCAGAGCACAGATGGGCATCTCCCTTAAGAGCAAGTTCAGCTTTCCAGCGCAAAACCCACATGCACTGGGGGAGGGGGATGTCGTGCCCTGTTGTCATTGCAAGCTGCTTAAGTGATCATTTATGGCAAGGCATAAAAATTATCGCTGCTTTGAAACAGACGCTAAGCTGGTGTTGCAGGTAACAATACCTCCGGGCCAAGTCATTATTTTTCAGAAGCCTTAATGATCTGCAGGGCACACTGTTGTTTATTAAACCCGTTCCGTTTTACAGACAGTGTCTGAGTAAGATGAAAGCGTCTGCTTTTCTGTCTGTACTCGGTTTCACGGGCTCCCCTCCTTTGCCCTCTACCCTGATCCGCTGATGGAAGTCAAGTGCAGGCTGAGGGACAATGCGTACAGAGGTGACCTGCCCCTGGCTCCCGTGGCCAAGAATGCAGGCATCAGAATGAGAGACGCCCAAAAAAGAAGGAAAAAAAAGAATGAGACACACCAGTTTCAAGCCCCAGCCCCACCATTGTCATCTATGAGACATGGCGGGTGTCACTCACTCTTCCTGACCTTCTGGTTCCTCACCTGTTCCATAAAACAGGAAAACTACCCCCTGGGGGGGCCTTCTATAGAAGAAGTGACATAAGGCACATGCAGTGCTTAGCAGCAGTCCTTGCATATAGTTACAACTGATGTGAATATTTTATTCAAGTTCAAAGACATTTAAACCCTACTCAGGAGGCTGAGGCAGGAGGATTGCTTGAGCCCAGGAGTTTGAGGTTGCTGTGAGCGAGGCTGACACCACGGCACTCACTCTACCCTGGGCAACAAAGCGAGACTCTGTCTCAAAAAAAAAAAAAAAAAAGAGAAGAAGAAAGTGGGTAGTTGTGAGTTTTTTTTCTTACTTTTTGTTAGCTAATTCTCCTCTATTAGATAGTGAGGCCACCTTTGATTTCCCCCCTTCTCTATTTAATGAACTCAGAAACTTGGGAACATGGATGGAGATCTCTTTTCTTCTGTATTTGCTTCCCACTGGGTAAAGGTGAAACATGGCTTTTACCTCAAAGAGTTCATTTGATTATCCTGAACAGAGAGGGGTTGCAAATGCATGGTCTTAAAAGTGAGATTAGAGGCAAGACCAGAATCACATTAGATGGAAACCACAAGGGTTTTTGTTGGTTTTTTTCCCACCTTTTTCTCTTCAGTTTCAAATGAGTTTTTAATGTTTACACTGCTGCTGTTCTCAGTAACCTTGAGTTAGGGAACTTTATCTCAACACCAGTAACTTAGCAACTGTAGCTTCAGGAGGCAAAAAGAGAAAATGGAGAGTTTAATAAACTCTGTATTCTCTCATTTACTCTCTATTCTCAGATTGACCCTTTGAGTTTTGAATTTTTGATATATTTTGTCCATCAGTTTAAACATGTGGGCAAAAACAGAAATTTAAGAGTTTTAAACACAAGTCTAAGAACATTATATCAGAGAAGTCTTCAAGAATTTTATCTCAAACCAACCAATACTTTTTAAACCAGGCGTCCTCAAACTACGGCCCGTGGGCCACATGCGGGTGTTTTTGCCCGTTTGTCTTTTTTACTTCAAAATAAGATATGTGCAGTGCGCATAGGAATTTGTTCATAGTTTTTTCAAACTATAGTCCGGCCCTCCAGTGGTCTGAGGGACAGTGAACTGGCCCCCTGTTTAAAAAGTTTGAGGACTCCTAGTTTAAATGACCTGTCTAAAGTCCAAGTGGCATAAAAATCCAAACAGCAGAGAAACAGGATTTCCAGTGTGGACATACATATACTTGGAGTTAGTCAAAATGTTAAGTCTTTTCTAAGTGCCTGAGAAAGGAAGCCTATGGTGTCCAAGTTGGGCATCTAACTTAATCTGACAGTGTTTCCCAGTAGAGGGTAGGGCAAGGCGGAGCACTGAAAGGAATGAGCAAAGACTTGATCTCCCTGTGAGAAGGCGGCCTATGGCATACAGGGATGGGGGTGTATTTTACCACGTTTCCCAAAAAATAAGACCTACCCATAAAACAAGCCCTAGCAGGATGTCTAAGCATGTGTGCAATAGCAGCCCCACCCCGAAAATCAGCCCTAGTGCCGGGCGTGGCTGCGCGTCTGCACAACCCATGCGTGTCGTCGCGGAGCGGGAAAGGACACGAGCAGCCCTTCTCATCCGCCCCGTGACAGCTCCAGTGCTCAATGGGAGAGATCAGGGCCAGTGCTTCTAGAGAAAATAGAGTCGCAAGACATTCAGGATGGGATTCGGGTTTGGAGAGTGAGGATGATGTTCCTGGAGAAGACGACTTCACTCTATTTGAATCAGTGTAGATGGTTGTACTGTCCTTAAAAAAAATAACACATCCCCTGAAAATAAGCCCTAGGGTGTCTTCTTGAGGAAAGATAAATATAAGACCCTGTCTGATTTTCAGGGAAACACAGTACCTGCCAATTCCAATGATAGAGATGAGGGAGGGAAATGGAGGTCCCAAAAATTCAGGAAGAGACGAGTAAGTGGCTCCAGTGTTGATGAGAAAACTGGACTGTTTACCTGTGACAGAGAGAGCGTTACCCTGGGCTCAGCCATTGTGATGTTGCAAGTGGAGTATGGCCTCAAGCCAGGGTCCATCGATCAGACTAGGGCAATCCCAGAAGATCTGGGGGTCGGAAGGTGCTGGCTCAGGGGACCCCGCCAGTTCCAGAATGCGCCCCTTTTTTTGCACTGAGGACACGGTCCCCGGCGGGGGGCCCTGGGGCAGCTCTTGCTCCATCACCCTAGATGGCTTCAGCAAAAAACGGCATAGCTCCCAGAGATGGGCGTGGTCCTGGTGTCTTCTTGTTTGAGCCACTAGGGCACCTCCGTCTCTGAAAACCCTTCCTTTCATGGTAGCCACCATTTGGGAAGCTCTCTTCTGTTCTGTGAGCCACTGTTGGTCCTCTCTCCTCCCATCTCATCTCATCTCGGTTATTGAAGACCTCGAAGGCCGGGTTTGAAGTCCACCTGTGTAGTCCGAGGCCCCTTTTTCAAGCTTTTAGAATTTATGCCGAGTATCGGGGCCGCCTGGGAGATGAAGCGCATTGCTAGGATGGACTGACCCTCCCTGGTGTCAGGACTTAAATTAGCAAAGAGGCAAAAGGCTTTAGACCAGGGGTCCTCAAAGTTTTTAAACAGGGGGCCCGTTCGCTGTCCCGCAGACCGTTGGAGAGTGCGCACTGTGGGCCGGGGACAAGCCGGCTGCTAAGCAGGACAGGCAGCGGTGGCAAAAACACCCAGCGGGCGGGATAAATGTGCTAGGCAGCCCACATGTGGCCCGAGGGCCATAGTTTGAGGACGCCTGCTTTAGACAGTTGCGAAAGAAAAAGGGCTGGATGGATCCTGCGTCCCTGTTGAGTAATTCATGGCATCTTCTGACCTGACCCCACAGCTTCCCAGGGAGGGAGCTGGCGCACATGCTGGGAGAGAGTTTGCAACAGCCGGCCTGCAGGAACGTGGTGGGGATGGAGAAGAAGAAAGAAGGGAGCAGGGGAAGCTGAGAGAAAACTTACCTGGAAAGTGAAGACGGCGAGAGAGATGCAGGGGTGAGAAGCAGCTGGTGGCGGGCAGAGTGGAGACCAGAGAGTCTAGCAAGTTTAAAGGAAATCTGGAGGTAGAGGATTTTAGACTCCTCGCTGGTCCCGCAGGGAGAGAATGTCAAGTAGGAGTAGCATTATGATTAAGAGATCCATTCTCGGGCCAAATGTCCTGGTCATTTAAATTACTCAACGTTTGGGACAGAGGTCAGGTAAGTCTCCGTTTCCACCAAATGTTGCAGAGATGGCAACTAGGAGAGAGAAAAGGGGAAGGACTTGGGGACAGTCATGCATCAGGACACTAACACGGAGCGTCTGAGCAGGGGTCCCCCACTAGACGACCTTTGGGGTGCTGATCAGATATCGGGCGTCTCCGAGTTCCGAGTCAGACCTGAAACCAATTTAGGGTGCTAAACCAATTTAGAGGGCATCCCCAAGTCCTGGTCCAGACCAGAATCTAGAGAGGAGCCGCCCCAAAGCCAGGTGTCCCTGGGTCTGGGTGAAGTCTGGGAGGAGGTGGCTAGGATGTGTCTGTCCCAGGCACATTGCCAAGAGTGGCAGACCAGCACCCGAGTTTCGACCACGGAGCTGCTGACTCTTCTTCGAGTGTGTGGCCGTTTCCATAGACTCGCCCCGTGTACGGGACCTGTTTTATGCTCCTCCCCAGATCTGCTCATCCCCACCTTCCCCTCAGATCTCAGCCCCTTGCTCCACGGAGAACCCAGACCTCTGCCACCCAACCTCGCCTCCCAACACTGCCCCTGGTCTCGGCTTCCCCCAGAGGAAGACAGACCAAATCGCTGAGACAGAAAAGTCTCCAAGAGGAACCACCTAACCAGCATTAAACCGGGGCATGGTTTCCCTGTTTTTGCAGAATAACCTAACATTATCCTGACTAAATCCATTTCCATTTTACTTTGCACTCTTCTAAGAGCCCGAGAAAAACAGAATCTGACTTCAACTATATCTGTGATACCAACAGGAATCTGCAGTGTCATGATGAGTCATAGTCCTCTGAGATAGAGTGGCCGTTAGCAACAGTGGCATTATGTCCCAGTAATACGCAACCTGTCTTGTTTAGTGGCAATCTCAGCCCCCTAAGTTAGGGTGAATTTCCCCAGAAGCAGACCCGAGGCAGGGACTCCAGTGAATTTGTTCACCTGGGAAACACCGGAAACACGGCAGGGAAATGAGACGGGGATGGGAGAGAAGTCAATTTAAGGTGCATTAATGCTCACACCTGGAATCCCAGCACTCTGGGAGGCCAAGGCAAGAGGATCGCTTGAGGTCAGGAGTTTGAGACCAGCCTGAGCAAAAGTGAGACCCCGTCTCTACTAAATAGAAAAAAAAAAAAACTTAGCAGGGAAACATAAAAATAGAAAAAATTAGCCAGGCATGGTGGCATACACCTGTAGTCCCTGCTACTGCAGAGGCTGAGGCAGGAGGATCACTTGAGCCCAGGAGTTTGAGGTTACTGTGAGCTAGGCTGATGCCACGGCACTCACTCTAGCCTGGGCAACAGAGTGAAACTTTGTCTCAAAAATGAGTAAGATTTTGGCCGGGTATGGTGGCTCACACCTGTAATCCTAGCACTCTGGGAGGCTGAGGCGGGCAGATCGCTCAAGGTCAGGAGTTCTAAACCAGCCTGAACCAAGAGCAAGACTCTGTTTCTACTAAACAATAGAAAGAAATTAATCAGCCAACTAAAAATATATAGAAAAAATTAGCCGGGCATAGTGGTGCATGCCTGTAGTCCCAGTACTCGGGAGGCTGAGGCAGGAGGATCGCTTGAGCCCAGGAGTCTGAGGTTGCTGTGAGCGAGGCTAATGCCATGGCACTCTAGCCTGGGCAACAGAGTGAGACTGTCTCAAAAATAAATAAATAAATAAGATTTTTTTAAAAGGTGCATCATCAAGCAAGTTAGTGCTGTGGGCAACTGGAGGTCAAGTTCACTGGGGAGCTCTGGGGAGACAGCACAGAGCATGCCCCAGATGTAGCCCAACCAAGAAGCAAGGGTGCCAGAGCACGTGCGCAGCATGCTCCATCTGCTGTTAGCTGGAGTCTGCTCCCGGGGCTCGCTCCAGCACGGCCCACCTGCCCTTGCACACCTGGGCCGAGCAGACACTCACCGCCACCTCCTACCTCAGGCTGAGTCACAGGTGTCCTGCGGGCAGAAGTCAGAGCCAAAAGCACGTGTGTGAGGCACGTGCCACATCAGGTCCCTGCTCTGTACCCAACTTATGCCCCTGCCATACTCAGGCCGGCGCTAACCACCTGTGACATCTCACGACTGGCGATTTCCTCCCCCCTAGGTAAGACACAGTATATGTCCCTCTATTGAAAGTGGTCTCAACAGCCCAAATTCTATGTCACAAATATGGAAAGTCGTCGCTAGCAAGGTGAGGGAGCCCCAGCTAGCATCTCTCCATCAATTGAGTGCGGATCACCTCCCTTTCCCGCTCGGGGCATTCTTGCAGGGCTGAACACGCCAGTGTCCTGGCTGATCACAAAGGGCCTCCTAACGAACTCCTTGGAGTCCAGATTTCTTGGCACAGTGTGGTCCTCCACAGAGCCGGACATCCTGCGGAGAAGCTATTTCTTGGAAGCAGCATGGAGGTAATCAACAGCGCTCCATTTTCCGCACTGCGAGTCCCTCTCTCTCTGCAATCTCCACCGCGGTAATGAACTGCCTCGTCCTGTACTCTCCCCCCACAGAGAGGTGGCTGGCTCTGTCACCCTTGTTATTGTCTGGGGTGTCTCATTCTCATTAAAATGACCTCAGTGCTGCTCATCGCTCGCCGGCCACTGCAATTATTCACTGAGCCCCTGTGGGTTGAAAGACAAACTGGAGATTGCTTTGCCTTTCCTTCCCTACTCCTGAGTAAATCCAGGAAGGTTCTGGAGAATTGCAGGAGTTTAAGCGTCCTCTTTTGAGCTTAGCACCGAGATTTGGGTGAGAGGGTGGAGGTGAGAAACATCAGCACCAGCTTCGGTTTTAATGAGACAACTGTGAGCTCCAGTAACTCCTCAAGCTCAGCACACCAGCTACAATGGCACAGAAGTGTCATTTTTCCCCCCAACATTCAAAAGTGATACTGAGTGACTTCTGTACTTTTTAACTAGATAATTAAAACAAAAATAATTGATTATTTGCAAGGGTAAGGGGCATGTCGGATTAAGTACCAGCGCTTTAAATAACCATTGATTCACCGACAATAGGCCAGCCCACGTTGGAGAGCCATATGGATGACACACTACAAAAAGGCGCTAATATACGGTTTCATTTTTGATAAAATTGCCTCCTTGTTAAAAAAAAAGGGGGGGTGGGTGAGTCATTTAATGGTCTAATTATCTGGGAACAGGTTAGTCAATTCAATGGTGGCACATACAGAAAGAGGGGGGTTGGCGGGGAAGGAAGAAAATATTGAATAAGCTGCCACTAGGCAGCAAGAACAGGGCAAGTTTCCAAGCTACGTGAGCTATGCTTCCTTGACAGCTTTGGATTATTAAGAAAACAATTGCCAAGACATAAACTAATATTCAGAAGCAGTTGCCAAATAGTATGTTGCCTTTCCAAATATTAGAGTAGCCTGTGAAAAGCCCTCTTGACAGAACCATTCTCCTCCAAGGTTGATTTACACAGCGCTACTTCCCAGGAAAAAGCAGTTATCTTAATTTACGGCAACCCAGGGCTACCCAAGGAAGTGGAGTCAGCAGAGAACTGGCACAGGAGTGAAAGACGAGCTCAGCTATTCATGTAAATCTTCTCCATTTTTATGAACTACTGGACATCAAAACGACCAGTTTCCCAGCTACTTATAAGGACCTTGCCCCTTTGGTTTTGCTCAAAATGATCAAGTCGCCCTCCAAGATCACCCAATTGGTCTGCAGCTCAGCCCTGTTAGCACTAGTACCTTATTTCCAGCTTAGGACTCTTTCCATCACCTTCTATGACAAAGAGCTCTTGAGTTTTGCAAGACTATTAGTAACCACACCAGACTGAGTGGGTAATCTGTGCAGTGTGCATTGAGCCAATGTCCAACTGTGTCCTTTGGGCAAATTAGGTACATCCAGAAGCTCCTCTAATAATACTCAAATCATCAGGGCGCTACCAGGTACACTGATGAAGTAACTTATTAAGCAAAGTGACTGTGAAATAAACATCCATTGATTTTTTTTTTCTTCATGGTGATAATAGATGAGGCTACCAAGGGAGAGTCTGGCTGCTCTCCAGGAGAAAATAAGTAGCTTCAGATCTCACCTATTTGCGAACAGAGACAGCGACAAAATGATCTCCAAACACTTCTGGTTCTAAGCTCTTATAAATTGAATTTATCTATTTCAAGGTTGAATCATGGTCACATTCCTATCATATAACCTCATAAAAATCTGACCTTCTAACCGGTCTAGCTCTTCACTGGTTATGGAGCATCTTCCTGTATGGAAACTCATTATCTTCTAATAACTCTGTGAGGCTAGAAAGTTAAGAATAACATGTCTTGAGCAATCCTGGGAGGGAGAAAAGCACGAAGGTAAAAGGGTGTCAAGTCAAAGAGACTCAGATTTAAGCCTTGGCTCTGCTCCTCACCAGCCGTGACCCGATTAACTTCTGAGTCTCGATTTCATCAGTAAAGTGGACATCATTATTGCAAGGTGTGACAAGAGTCAGTGATTAGTGACACACTGGAAGTCCCCTCGGTCCTATTCCAGAGCTTTCCGTACGTATTTTCTGTATTGCCTTCTTTTCTGTGTTCTGATGCTTTGAAATCTGGGGTCTCACTGATCCCAGGTGGGGGACCGCCCCTCCCCGGGCTGGCCAATTGCTAGACACAGCAAACCGACCTGAGCGTGTGATTTGCACGTGCAAACCAACCAGCCCAGAGCCCAACTCCTGACATCTCATTTCTCAGGCTCCCCCCATGCCAGACTCCTCTACCCACCTGCCCCGGTCACCCCACAGCCAAGTACGAGACAACGAGGGACACTCCGTGCCCCAGAGCCCATGGCAATTATTCAAACTAGCCAGTCCTGCACCTCCTTACCCTGCCCCACCCCTTCCTTCTTGTAGAAACCAAAATATAATCTGTTTGCCACAGTTTCCCCCTTTGCCCTCTGACACTGGGGCTTCCCCCCATGTGGCCCTACATAGTGACACGACGTGTCCTTCCTCATGGGAACTGTAACAAACCATCCTTTCAATGACAGTCCCCTCATGATCTGTTGGCCTAACGACACCTCACATTTTCTATTAATCCACTATATGCTAAAGCACGCCTACACCCGTCTCCCAACCCGGCACCAGCGCAGGAGAAGTCACATACATGACAGACAGTAAGTGACGGTGACGGTTGATTTTGTGTGTCAACTTGGCTGGGCCACGGTGCCCAGATATTTGGTCAAATATTATTCTGGATGCTTCCCTGAAGGTGTTTTTGGAAGGAGATTCACACACAAAGCAGCAGACTTAGAGCAAAGCAGATTGCACCCCCAATATGGGTGGCCCTCATCCAACCGGTGGAGGGTCTCAATAGAACAACAGACTGACCTCCCCTGAGGCAGAAGAAATTCTACCAGCGGGTGACCTTTGACCCTGAGCTGCAACTTTTCCCTGGGTCTCCGCCCTGCCAGCCTGCCCTGGAGATTTTGGACTTGTACCTCCACAATTGCGTGAGCAAGCGGGGAGAAGACATTAACAACTGTACTCAACGTGGACAAATGTCACAACTATTGACTGAGGCAAAACTAATCTGTGGTCACAGACATCCTGGGGGGTGGGGGGAGGCCTGGAGGGGCAAGGGGTGGAAGTGTGGACTCATGGGGTTTCTGGAACATTCCCAGCAATGCTCTGTTTCTTTACCTGGGGACTGGTCACAAATGTCAACCGACTGGTGAAAAACGCACTGAGCTCAGATCCATGGCTGACCTGCGCCTGGCCTGTGGGCATGTCCCACACTTCGCTAAAGTTTACAAAGACAGAACAAATAAAAATGGTATTTTTAAAGTCGCTAATGATTCCAATCAGTGGCCTCTCTCTAAGAAACAGTGGGCATTCACATAACTGAAACCTGAGATGATCTCGTACGTCTGCGCGTATTATACTTTCTTTAAATTGAATTTTGGAAGACATGCTGCAGCCTCTGTCTTGAACCTCTGCAAACACTGAGAAAGTTGGGGCCTTGGAACCACCCTGGTAGGCACATCAAGCACTCTTTCATTTCCACAGGGGACACAGTCCCGTGGAGAACCTGGCAGAATGAACTTCTCAGCATCTAGGTTTTATAGACAACAGAATTTCCCACTGTAATCATCGCAAGTGTCTCTGGGCAAGCCGAATCAATTAGACATGCCATCTACACCGCACACCTCAACAGCCGCAAAAGTCACCCTCTGAACTTTTTTTTTTTTTTGAGACAGAGTCTCGCTTTGTTGCCCAGGCTAGAGTGAGTGCTGTGGCGTCAGCCTCGCTCACAGCAACCTCAACCTCCTGGGCTCAAGCGATCCTCCTGCCTCAGCCTCCCGAGTAGCTGGGACTACAGGCATGCGCCACCATGCCTGGCTCATTTTTTCTATATATATATTAGTTGGCCAATTAATTTCTTTCTGTTTTTAGTAGAGATGGGGTCTCGCTCTTGCTCAGGCTGGTTTCGAACTCCTGACCTTGAGTGATCCTCCCCCCTCGGCCTCCCAGAGTGCTAGGATCACAGGCATGAGCCACCGCGCCCGGCCCACCCTATGAACAAAAAAAAAAAAAAAAAAAAAACAAGCAAAGAAAGAAAACTTAAAAAAAAAAAAAAGAAAAGAAAAAAGATTGTGTTGCCCACACAATGATAGCAAGTACACGTGAACTTGGAGTTTGGAAGGCACAGGGGAGTTGTCCGTGGGTCCAGGGAATGCACGACATTCAGGTAGGACTTGGGACAGGGGAAACGTAAGCCTGGGAGACCTGTCCCTGTAGACAGCTGTTTTGTCAGGCCTGGGCATCTGCAGGGTTAGATTACTCTCAGCACCTAGATTCACAGGGGTCCTCAGACTTTTTCAACAGGGGGCCAGTTCACTGTCCCTCAGGCCACTGGAGGGCCGGATTATAGTTTAGGAAAAAAAAAAAAAAAACTATGAACAAATTCCTGAGCACACTGCACATGCCTTATTCTGAAGTGAAAAAAACGAACGAACGGGCCTGCGGGCCGGTAGTTTGAGGACGCCTGACCTAGAACAGGAAAGGCTCAGGGGCCGGCTTTGCCTTCAGGGTGAACGCGACGCTTCCCGGGCTGGCCCCAAGCCCCCTCCCGCCCCTCCCCTCGGCCTGGTTCCAGCACCTGCAGGTCTGGGAGTCGCATGAGGGGACCAGGAGCCCTTACTCTATTCCCTTTGGAAACCCCACCGTTTATTTGGAAAACTACACCAATGGGACAAACTCCTGCTCATCCGTCAAGACCCAGCTCCCCTCCAAGAGGCTTTCCCTAACCCTCTGCTCCCAGTCTGCGCCACCCGGCCCTCCCCTCCCCCACCTGTCAGCTTTGGTCTGTAGAATCCACTCTTCCCTTAGCGAAGGATGTGGCTCTGGGGTCCGCCCGCTCCCAGCCTCGCTACCAGGCAGACTGAGGGCGAGGGTAGGAGGCAGAGAGGGATGGGATGGAGGGAAAAGGGTGGTGGAGGGTGGGGAATATTCTGGATCAGTATGAAAAATCCTAGGGAAGAAAGCCAATGAGTCGAGCTTGGCCACATTCCTTTGCTTTAGCCAGGGGTCCTCCAACTTTTTAAACAGGGGGCCAGCTCGCTGTCCCTCAGACCGTTGGAGAGTGTGCACTGCGGGCGGGGAAGCGTCAGCTGCTAAGCAGGACAGGCAGGGCGGCAACAACACCCATCGGGCTGGATGAATGTGCTAGGTGGCCCTCGGGCCGTAGTTTGAGGACGCCTGCTTTAGACCAACAACCACAGCTGGGGATGTGGGTATTGTCCCCAGAGTCCAGGTCTGATACTAGGAAAAAAAGGAGAAGGAAACGTGCAGAATGAAAGTAACGTACACACTACAAATAACGTTAGGATGACTTGGTATTCATAGTAAATGTCAAGGCTACTCTGAAGGACAAGCTGCAGATGGGGCCGATTTAGCCATACCCATGCGTCTTGCACAAAATGACACTTTGTTCATAAATGTCAATCTGCAGGCTGTCAGATTCACGAGACAGGGATGGTCTGTGTCATTCATTCCTCTGTCGCCAGCACACGGCACAGGGCTCTGGAAGATCACAGGTGCTTATTAAACCCCTGAGCAAAGGAATGAGTGAATGAATGAATGAATGAATCTTTAGGGCAACTTCAGGGCTTCTCTTCACTAAAACCTCTCTTCACCAACCTGTGAGAGAAGAGCCAGCAGATAAAAGCTTCAGACTCTGGTCCTTCAGGGGACCTTTCTGGAAGGCACCCTGAGTTTGCCCAGAGTCTGGGAGGGAAGCAGGCTTCCAGTGGCTGTGGAAAGCTCAGCAGTGCACCTTACATTAGCTGCTGCTTTCCTGTTTCCTCCTCGCCCCCGCACCCTGGCTTCTTGGTTCATCTTCCAAACAAACCACCTGCCGCTCTCTCAGGCTCCACTTCTTGGGGACCCAAATAAAGACAGGAGCAAACCCTGGTCCCTCTGACTCTCCCCTGATTATCCCATATATATATATTTTAATTTCAGCATATTATGGGGGTATAAATTTTAAGGTTTCAAATAATGCCCTTGCCCTCCCTCCCCCCATAAGTCTGAGGTTCAAGCGTGACCATCCCCAGACAGTGCACGTCTCACTCATTATGTATGTATACACCCGCCCCTCCTCCCCCCTCCCACCTGCCCAGTCTCTCTCTCTCTCTCTCTCTCTCAGACCCACACCCCTACACCTCAGGGAAGCAAAGGTAAATGGAACCCGACAGCTTGCTGTGGAGTCAGCCACCACTCCCAGAAGCAATAGGTTCTCGAAGTCGTCTCCGGCATGCCAAGCCTCGGGAGTCCCGCCTCACCTGCAGCCCTTTCTTCTCCGTCTTTCCTGGGCTAACTTTCCGCACTTCGAGTGCCTGACCTAGGAGGCCCCCCCCCGGCCCCCCTGCCCCCCCCGAACAAAGGGACCAGCCCCGGATCCCACCCGCCAAGTCTGGCCAAATTAAGAACGAATGATGCTCAGAACAAGGGAAAAAAAACTGCCTTCTGACAGTTTCCTAGCTGCCCATCTAACCCAGGCTCAGGAAGCAGATGAAAGTCAGAACAAGATCTTTAGCAGCAAGATCTGCACAAATGAGGCTGCTTAGAGCAGATTACAAAAGCAAGGCAGTGCCCTTTTTCTGGGCATCAGATCATTTCTGACACGGCGCCTTTGGAAGGGGCCTCTAATGATAGAGCAGGTGTTAGAAGGACCACAAGAAACTGAATAAAACATCCGCACTAGGCAAGTATGGTGCATCGTACAATTTATTAAACCCTGGAGTGCAGAAAAGAACAGAGAATTGGCTTCGATCAGCTAAACAGGCACATAGCCCGTTATTAGCTGGATGAAACCATCTTCCAACTCACTGCAGGGCTACCGTATTCAAAAACCAGGCAAGAGCACAACTAAAACTGCGACACGTGCTCAACGCCAGCTCTTCTGGACGCACCTGCCCAGGCCTTGCCAGTTCTGATGCTGGATGCCCGAGTCACCGCGCCCCTTGCCTCAGTTTCCACATCATACCTCGCCCACACAGGGCAGTGCTTGGCCCTCAGCAGGTATTTCAAATTATATTAGTTCCCTGTGTGCCAAAATGCAAACCGAGAAACTTCATTTTTTTTTCTTCCTGTTGCCTTTCAAAGTCAATGCACGCAGGAAACGCCCCAGAGAGGCGGCACTTCCCCCGAGCTCCCTGCCCCAATACCATTTAGTTGTCACTGAGACCAGACCGCAGACACCAGGGACCCCAGGGAAGTCACCGATGGGGAGGTCAGAGCAGAGTAAGACAGCAACAGAAAAAAAAAAAGCAACCAAGAGACTTAAACAAAGGAGGGATGCTATTTTGGGGTTGGGGAGGGAAGCAGGCAAGAAAAGCAGGAGAAGGAAAGCGGAAGGGATGCAGGGACATAATTCTCTGTGTGCTAGTCCACGCCCTCTGCAAAGCCGAAGCCCAGATAGGATTAAACATGCAAGGATTTTATTGAGGGAAGTGCTTGTGTGGGAGAAAAAGGAGAGGGGGCTGTCAGACCGCGACACACTCCTGCCCCCTAGTGACGCGAGCGGGGAGGGCGGCCGGGCCCAGTGGGCTAAGGGGGTCCCCGCAGGGCTGGGCCAGCTGCCTGCAGGGGGGCAGGGGGAACAGCGTGAAACAGCAGATAACCGAGCTCGCTCCAGTCTGCTCACACATGGGCCTCTCTCGACAGCACAGGTCATGCTAAGAACGGCGTGTCGTGAGACAGGACACACCAAGCTCGGGCTAGCAGAGCTTGCTGGCAGGGTCAGAGAATCAGGATGCTTGTTCAAAATGGGAGGGCACTATTCAGCTCTAAGAAACAACGCTGATATAGCACACCTTTGTATTTTCCTGGATAGAGCTGGAGCCCATACTACTAAGTGAAGTATCCCAAGAATGGAAAAACAAACACCACATGCACTCACCGGCAAACCTGTATTAACTGAGCAGCACCTAAGTGGACACACAGGAACTACCGTAATTGGGTATTGGGCGGGTGGGAGGGGGTAGGAGGGGCGGGTGTATACATACATAATGAGTGAGACGTGTACCGTCTGGGGGATGGTCACGCTTGAAGCTCAGACTTGTGGGGGGAGGGGGAGGCAAGGGCATTATTATTTGTACCCCCATAATATGCTGAAATAAAAAATATATATATGGGATAATCAGGGGAGAGTCAGAGGGACCAGGGTTTGCTCCTGTCTTTATTTGGGTCCCCAAGAAGTGGAGCCTGAGAGAGCAGCAGGTGGTTTGTTTGGAAGATGAACCAAGGAAGCCAGGGTGCGGGGGCGAGGAGGAAACAGGAAAGCAGCAGCTAATGTAAGGTGCACTGCTGAGCTTTCCACAGCCACTGGAAGCCTGCTTCCCTCCCAGACTCTGGGCAAACTCAGGGTGCCTTCCAGAAAGGTCCCCTGAAGGACCAGAGTCTGAAGCTTTTATCTACTGGCTCTTCTCTCACAGGTTGGGAATGATGCCCGGGAAATTAACTCCCCTAGTCTTCCAGGATGGGGTCGTCCCCTGTGCTGGAGACCCTTGAGTGAGATACCGCCAGAGGCAAGCGAGTCCGAACCTGCATGAAACTGCCCATCACAGCAAAGACCAGAGACAGGTGCAGAGTTGAAAATACGGGGACAGCACAAGGCATTTACTACGATTCCAAAGGCAAAAATTGCAAAATACGTGACTTTGACCTCAGCACCTTGTTTCCATTCTCGTGTTAAACATTCCCCATCACCCAGGTCCCACCAATATAAAATCCTGCTGTGATGTTACATGTAACACTTGAGTTTGGTGTGATCTCCCACCGTGACCCTGAAGGCATTTGCCCAATAAAGGGGACAAGTTAAATTCAGCTGGAGCCTCATCAAGTAAGAACTCAGAATACGGCTTCCTTTCCCCCACATTCTAGTTTGGTTTCTCAACGATGAGTTGGTTGTAGGTAGATGGCTTTATACCTGGGTTCTCTATTCTGTTCCACTGGTCTGTGACTCCACTTTTATACCAGTACCATCCTGTTTTGGTTTCTGTAGACTTGTAGGATAATTTAAAGTGTGGTAGTGTGATACCTCCAGATCTGTTCTTTTTATAAAACACTGCTTTGGCTATTCTAAATGAAGCATAGAATTTTTTTTTCTAGATCTGTGAAATATGATGTTGGTAGTTTGATGGTGACTGTACTGAATCTGTAATTTGCTTTGGGCACTATGAACATTTTAACAATGTTGATTCTACCAACCTATGATCATGAGATGTTTTTCCATTTGTTTGTGTCATCTTTAATTTCTTTCAGCGTTTCAGAGTTCTTGTAGAGATCCTTCACCTCCCTGGTTTACTGTATTCCTAAGTATTTTATATTCTTTGTAGCTATTGTGCATAGCATTGATTCTTGGACTCTCAGCTTAACTGTTATCAGAATACAGAAATTCTACTGAGCAGACCACAACATACACTCAGGAAAGAAAACCCTATTTAATAAATTGGTGTTAGGAAAACTGGATAGCCACGTGCAGAAGAATGAAATGGGACCCCTATTCTCTTCCCATATACAAAAATTAATTCAAGATGGATAAAAGACTTAAATGTACGGCATGAAACCATAAGAATTCTAGACAAAAACATAGGAGAAACTCTTCTAGACATAGTCATAAATTCTTTGCCTAGGCCCAAGACCCTAAAGGCAAATACTGCAACAAAAATAAGTATTAAATAAACAGGACTTGATTACAATATTCCCCTTGCTGTGCAGAAGATTTTTAATCAGAGTAAATAAACAACCTACTGAATGGGAGAAAATATTCACAAACTACACGTTCAATAAAGGGTTAATATCCAGAATCTACAAAGAATTCAAACAAATCAGAAAAAAAAAATCAAAAAGTAGGCAAAAGACACAAACAGAAGTTGTTCAAAACCAGAGAGACAAATGGTCAAAAAACAAATGAAGAAATGCTCGACATCACTAATCATGAGGGAAATGCAAATTAAAACCACAATGAGATATCACCTTAGCTCTGTCAGCATGGCCATTATTAAAAAGTCAAAAAACAATAGATGCTGGCGTGGATGCAGAGAGAGGAATGCTTATACACTGTTGCTGGGACTGCATATTAGTACAACCTCTATGGAAAACAGTACAGAGATTCCTCAAAGAAATGACTGTAGACTTACCATGCAACCCAACAATCCCACTACTGGGTATCTTCCCAAAGGAAAAGAAGTCATTTTATCAAAAAGACATCCGCACTCAAATATAGATTACGGCACAATTCACAATTGCAAAGATGTGGAATCAACCCAAGTGCCCGTCAATTAATTCATGAGTGGATAAGGCAAACGTGGTATATGTGTAACCATGGAGCACCACTCAGCCCTGAAAAGGAATGAAATGATGTGTTTTGCAGCAACTTGGATGGAACTGGAGACCATTATATTAAGTATCTCAGTTACATAAAAACACATACCACATGTCCTCTCTAATAATTGGGAGCTGATTGATGGGCACAGAGAGAGATCTATAAAGGTCATTGGGAATCAAGAAGGGGATGGGGAAGAGGAGGAGAGGAAGGGGAAAATGGGAGTGGGAACAGGGGGAGGCAAAAACCTACCTATTGGGTACAATGAACACTATTCAGGTGATGGGCACACTAAAAGCCCCAACTTAAGCATGATCCAAGGTATTCATGTAACAAAAATATTTGTACCCCCTTAATAATTTGAAATTAAACACAAAAACTCAATGTATAAGCAGTAGAGAGGGCAAAGCCAGGCCCTACAGTCCACGAAGTCCTCCCTTCCTTTTTTTTTTTTTTTTTTTTTTTTTTTTTGAGACAGAGTCTCACTCTGTTGCCCCGGCTAATGTGAGTGCCGTGGCGTCAGCCTAGCTCACAGCAACCTCCAACTCCTGGGCTCAAGCGATCCTCCTGCCTCAGCCTCCCGAGTAGCTGGGACTATAGGCACGCGCCACCATGCCCGGCTAATTTTTTCTATGTATATCTTTTTAGTTGGTCAATTAATTTCTTTCTATTTATAGTAAAGACGGGGTCTCACTTTTGCTCAGGCTGGTTTCGAACTCCTGACCTCAAGCCATCCGCCCGCCTCGGCCTCCCAGAATGCTAGGATGACAGGCGTGAGCCACCACACCCGGCCTTCCCTATCTCAAGGACTCTTACCCCGAGTGGGCACTCACCTTGCCAAGGGGCAGACCCGAAGAGCTTCAATGTGGCAGGTGCGACAGGCGTAGGAGTCCTGGCTGACACCAGGGGACTCTCGCTTCTGCTGCGACTGAGAAGTGCAGAGCGACGGCAAACCAACCTGCTCTGGCGTCTGCTCTGCGCCTGCACCCTTGCAGGCAGATTTAAGACCGAAGAGAGGAGCCCACCTCTACCTGCCGTGGATACCTCATCGTCTAAGCCCGTGGTCCTCAAACGGCGCCACGAGAATCACCTGCAGAGCTAATCAAGCGCACGGAGCCCTCTGCTCGTCGAGGCAGGGAAGGGCCACTAGCCGTTCCCAAGCTCCCCTGGCGACTCGGATGCTCACCGAAGTTCAAGAACCGACGATTCATCTAAGCCTGGACCAGAGCTTCTCGAAGTTCGCTGTGTGGGCGATTCGCCTGGAGACCTCGTTTCGCTGGCGAGCTGGGGCCGGGGAGCCTGCATTTCCGATCAGCTCCCAGGTGGCGCCAACACTGCTGGCCCACAGGCCACCGTGGAGGAGCAAAGGCCTGCTGATCTGGGACTTAATGGCCTCGAGATGGCTTCCTGGGGAGAAAGTGCAGGAGCAGCTTTGCTGGGGACTGTTCTTTTTTTTTCTTTATTTCGGCATATTATGGGGGTACAGATTTTAAGGTTTCAATAAATGCCCTTTCCCCCCTCCAATGACACTCTACAAAAAAGACACCTGCACGCGAATGTTTATAGCAGCACAGTTCGTAATTGCTGGGGACTGTTCTTCCTGGTCTCAGCTCCCCACGGAGCACATGCACCAGAGGCATTTGAGCTGCAGGTAGAGGAAAAAAATAATTCCTTCTATGCTGCTGCCTAGCAAATTTGGGGGAATTTAGTGACATTTTTAACTCAATAGATCCAAAATATTAGCATTTCAACGTGGCATCAGTACAAAAGTTATTAATGACATATGTTACCTTTTTTTTGGTACTTAATCTTAGAAGCCCCCAGTGCACGCCACCCTCACAGCCAGCACGGTGCAAACGCCCAGCGGCCACGTGCTACCAGTGGCCCTGCATCGCCCTCTCGTGCTCTGGCTTGTGTCACCAATCTGAAAGTTCTTACTCTGCCAAGCTGTGCGTTTCTTGTCGAGCATTTTTATGCACTCCTAGCTCCAGAGCTTGCATTAGAAAGCAGCACCCCCGTCCACAGGGAGAAAAAGTGCCCAAGAGTCCCTGAAAACTTTTTTTTTCCCTCTCTCTGTTTTCAGCCGCCTCCTGGGAAGTCTAGGGTTAGCAGCCAACCTGGTTCGCTGAGGACTGACCCAGTTTCTGCCCTGAAAGGCTTAGGTCCCAGGAGACACCTCTGTCCCAGGCAAACCAGGATAACTGCTCACCCTGGAAAATCTGTTCCTACACTTATCGAACCCCCTGACCCCCTTTCTCCGTGAGTGAGGATGCTGCCCAACACAGGTTCTGCCCAGAGAGGAAAATGTGTTCAAGGCCCCTATCAAGAGCTAAACGTCTCTGCACAGGATTTGCCACAGAGTCAGGCTCCAGGGCCCCTCCAGATCCTTGGGGCCCCGACAATTGGCACAGCCTCTCTCCGCTCTCATCTGCCCTGGCTCTGACCTTGCTTCTGAGCCTTGGTTTATCTCCCTGGGGTTTTGTGAAAACTGTGCGGTATTAAGTGAACATACATTAACCCTTATTGAGCAACTACTATGTGCCAACTTCTCAGCTAAATAGGTTATTAAGTATCCAATGCCCAATTTCCTTAAGTACTAAGTTCGACAGTTGATATCTTTGACATTTCACTTTGACCCTGCTTGGGGATTTTTGTTGTTGTTTTATTGTAAAGGAATATCCTCGGCCTTTCGAACGCATGTTTTGGCTTCTGGTCATCTTTCAAATTTTTGTAGAGCAATCTTTGTGAAACCATGGGTAAGTCAAAAATTTGTGTTATTTTTGCATACGAGTTCTGTCCTGGAACCAATGCAGCACAGACAGCTCAAAATATCTGTAAAGTGTTTGGGAAGGATGTGGCCACTGAACGCACAGTACGTCAATGGTTTGAGAAGTTCCCCGTTCTGGTGATTTTAATCTTGAAAATGAGCCACGAGGGCGACCTGAGACCAAGGTGGATAATGATGAGCTGGAAGCTGTCGTGGAAGCGAATCCGTCTCAACCTACATGTGAACTAGCAGCAAGGTTTGACGTCACTATTCCAACGATATTGGGCCATCTGAAACAAATCAGCAAGGTAAAGCAGCTGGATAGATGGGTCCACGTGAATCACACCAAGCATCAGCAGAGAAGTCATCTCGAAGCTTGCCTTTCTCTGCTCTCACGACGTAAAGGAGAACCACAACTACACCGTACTGTTACTCGTGATGAAAAATAGATTGTGACAATCCCAAATATTCTGCTCAATGACTGGATAAAAATGAAGTGCTGAAAAGCAGTCCAAACCCGAATATTTGTCAAAAAAAAAACCCAAAAAACAAAAAAAGGCTAATGGTGTGTGTTTGCTGGTCCAGCACTGGTATTATCTACTACAGCTTCATGAAACCTGGCCAGCCAATCACAGCGATGTCTACCGCAAGCAATTAGATGACATGATGAGGATGTGTGCGATTAAGCAGCTGAGATTGGGCACTAGAGACAGGCCAATCCTTGTTCAAGACAACGCTCGACCACATGTCACACAAACAACGCTGCTCAAACTACAGCAGCTGGACTTGGAAACTCTCTGTCACCCACTGTATTCACCAGACCTTGTACCAACTGATTACCACTTCTCCCAGGCTTTGGGCCTCTTCTTAGCAAGGAAAAATACTCAATTCTCAACAAGCCGTGGAAAACGCCTTTTGCAACTTCACCGCCTCTCACTCTCCAGGTTTCTTCGCTGCTGGCCTAAACAAGCTACCGTTAAGATGGCAAAACTGTGTCGATAGCTTAGGCACATGCTTAGATTAATTGTACTGCTGCTTGTTTGAGCCATAATAAACTACACGTTTGACTCAAAATCAGACATTTCAGGTTTAAGGACCTAACGCTTTACACTCATTGTAAGATTTAATCCTTACAGCAACCTTAGGAGGCAGGTACTAGTATTGTCCCCATTTCACAGATGAGGCAGAGAGAGGTTGAGTAACTTGCCTGTGATCACACAGCTCACACCTTGAGTCAGAGGTGTGACTGGAATGCTGAGCTCTGACTCCAAAGCCCACGAAAACAACAAAACGGAAGAGTGGGAAGAGACAAAAATGGCAATACAACCTCCCAACACACTGCAAGACACGTGAGATTCTTGGAAAAGAAAATACAGCAACAGAAATTTTCAGCAGAGTTTGAGACAAGAGGAGACGTTATTGTTTTCAGACAGCTCAGCAGCACACCAGCTGAACGTCATGGTTTAATTGTTGTAATATCGCATGGCCAGACACGTTCAGGAAAGGAAAAAGGATTGTCTAAGGGAAGACGGGTGGCCAGTGGGGTTCACCAAAGAAAACCCAGCTGATAATAAACCCTAGAGAGAGGACAGAGAAAGGGCACCCCAGCTAAATGAACATCCTCCTGTGTAATGAGCACAAAAACAGCTCTCAGGTTTGTTTTAGGAAACTCACTGTAGCCTCAAGGCAGGTAAGCGACCTAGAAGACGGTATCATGGAGAAACAAGATTATTAAAACTTGTAAATAACGGAAGCATCCACTAAAGAGGGTAGAATCTGCCTCGTGCACAAATTAAGAAACAAAATTCTACATGGTCGGACTTCAAGGGGTCTTTTAAAAGGGATTTTCACAAAGCACCTCTCTGATAGACATGAAATTCCTTTAATAACAGTGTCTAAGGGTGAGAATGTAAACTCTCTGGGGAAGAGGAATGACACGGATTAAAATAGTTTTCAAAGTGTTTCAATCAGTGGTGATGAAATCCAAAGGAGCCAGACAGGTAACTAGGTAAGCAAAGCAGTAGAAAGTGGGGGGCAACAGGAAGTGGGGGGCACAGAGCACATGCTTCCTCTGAAGGGAGCACAACTATTGCAGCTCTAGCCAATTGTCGCCATGTGGGAATATGGGCTCTGAGTGATCGCATATTATCCTTTTTTTTCCCTAAAAAATCATGAAAGTCTAATGTTCATTTTTCAATGAAGATTTAGATTAAATTTCATGACAACTCACACCAAAAAAAGAAAAAGAGTGTTTTAACACTGTGTAGGCCAGGGGGCCTCAAACTTTTTAAACAGGGGACCAATTCTCTGTCCCTCAGACCGTTGGAGAGAGCAGCGCACATTCCACACATGCGCACTGCGGGCTCCAGACGAGTCAGCTGCTAAGCAGGACAGGCAGAAACACCCGGAGGGCCGGATAATGTGGCCCGCTGGCCGTAGTTTGAGGACACCTGGTGTAGGCCAACACAAGACTGACAAAAATGACATCAAACAGTAACTGTTGGCTTGAGGGCACCCAGTTGGAAAACTCCAGCTGAAACTGATAATGTGAGATCATTTCCTGAGACCCGGAGGACGGCTAAAGGCAAAGAAGGGGGGACCTGTGGCAGAAATGAGTCCAGAAGGGCGTTGCTGCATGTGTGAGGCTTCACCCACACTGCAGTTTTCTCTTCCGGCGCTTCAAAGAGGACAGGGCAGATTTGAAAATGAAAGATTTGCTGGAACCTTCCTCATGCGACCCCTCGCAGAGTGCTGGCTCTGAGTAAAAACTCTGTGTAAGTGTGTTTGTGCAAATGTGTGCACACGTGCCCGTGCATGTGTGCTTTGAATTAATGATTAGATTGCAATTCAGTTTTTAAAGGGTAAGACAAAAATCGAGGTAAAGTATTAAGACCTTAAGCCACAGGTTTTGGAATTCACAGGTAACCTCAAATCCATTTACTGAGCAAAGGGCTGAAGTTAATTGCAGGGAATTTGTCCTTCTAAACCCATTAGTTCACTAGATAACCGATTCTACTGTTTTCTGGGGGAACTTTTAGCAGCTTTCTCCCACCTAAGCTAAGGGAAGCAGCCCAGTCTAACTTTTATAACCCACGCTCCTCGTCTTACTACAACAGGTGCTTCTAATCGGTCAGCATCTAGAAACTTCCACGTGGTCTGCTTAATGAGCCAGGACATTTCAGAATGGAAACACCACAAGTGGTCTAGGGGGACCTCCCAAGGCACTCATTGAAAACCCAAACTCCTTCTCTGTCCACCTCCCACTTCATCTCGTACTCCTCTTCTCCTCGAGATAGCCTTTTTCTCTCCTCTTGAAAATGCCAACTGGTTCCAACCTCAGGACCTTTGCACTTACTCTTCCTAGTTCTACTTGGAACACCCTTGCTCCTTATCTTCAGGTGGGTGGAATTCTCTAACCATCTGCTCTACCCTGTTAACCTGCTTTATTTTGGCTGTGATACTCATCAGAGATGGGACATTATTTTACGTATGTCTGCATCAGTCGTGTGTGTTAACTTCTCCCTTCCTGTACGAGCTTCTGGGAGCAGAGACCTGGCTGAAGGCAGTGATCAGCACGTGACAGGCACCTGAAATTTCACTGATTGAACAAACACAACATTGAAAAACTATGTAATATGGCCGGGCGTGGTGGCTCACGCCTGTAATCCTAGCACTCTGGGAGGCAGAGGCGGGCAGATTGCTCAGGGTCGGGAGTTCAAGACCAGCCTGAGCGAGACCCCGTCTCTACTAAAAATAGAAAGAAATTAATTGGCCAGCTAATATATATAGAAAAAATGAGCCGGGCATGGTGGCGCATGCTGTAGTCCCAGCTACTCGGGAAGCCGAGGCAGGAGGATCGCTTGAGCCCAGGAGTTTGAGGTTGCTGTGAGCGAGGCTGACGCCACGGCACTCACTCTAGCCTGGGCAACAAAGCCAGAGTCTGTCTCAAAAAAAAAAAAAAAAAAAAAACTATGCAATAAATTGTCAGTAGGGTGGGAAAGAAACTTCTTAGTGACTTTTTTTTTTTTAAGTGGCCTTCAATCCACACGCAAAATCAGACTCGGTGAAAAACAGAGCTAATTTTCCTGGTATTGATGTATCTCCTCCCCTTTGCAAGATGACCAGACTATAAAAGCTATATCGAAATGTCCCTTTGCCGGAATGAGTTCTCACTGTCTTCTTACAGACTGGAGTCTATAGATTTCAATTACCAAAAGTGTCACCGCAAGTAAAAGTCACTCAAGTTCCTTGGCTCTGTAGACGTTGGAACCCAAGTCAGCCAGGCCAGAAACACCTTCCCTCATCTGGCTACGTTTTCAACCATTTCCATAGAAACTGGAAGAGTTCCCAGCAGCTTCCTAACTTCCAGAAATTATCTTAAGGTCTGATTAGCATTTTAAATGTCACCTGTATAAATTAAAACTGTTTACAGCTCACGATGGCATCAATTTGTGACTCAGGGTTTCTCCGCACCTAGCCAGAACCCAGTTCTTGGAAAATCCCTTTCAAGACGTTCCCTACTGGATTAGGCCTGGCACAGTCTCCCTCGCGGTTCAATAATCTAGCTTCCCTTTTTATCCTTCGCTTTGGTAGTCTCAGCCTCCTTTGGTGGAACATTTCAAGGATTTGAGGTGTCCAACTTGGCAGGAAAACCACTGGAAAACAGTTCTTTTGGTTATTTAAGTTACTCGGCACAATCTACAGCTAGCTTAAAGAAAACAAATGAAGATTTCTGAACATACTTCTACATCAATCAAGCATTGCTCATGGTCATCTGTCTTGTTTGTCTGAGTTACTCTCCCACATATTGGAGGATGGAATAATGATTTTTGGAGGTCACCTCTACTTCTGGTCATTTTTTACCAAAAACAATACAGTCATGAACCACATAACAATCTTTGCGTTAGCCATGGACCACAAAGTGGTCTCATACGGCTATAATGTAACTTTTCTGCATTTAGATACGCTTAGATACACAAATCCTTACCACTGTGTTCCAGTTGCCTACAGCATTCAGTACAGGAAGCTGCTATACAAGTTTGCAGCCTAGGACCCATAGGCTGTCGCATCTGACCAAGGTGTGTAGGCTTTACCATCTTCATTCGTGTAAGTACTATGATGTCTTGCACAATGACAAACTCATCTAATGACACATTGGTCAGAACATATCCCTATTATTAAGCAACACCTATGAAAGTAGCTCCTTTTTATACGTACTTTCTTGACGCCACCTGCATTTCACTTATTTGCTTTGTTTTGCACCAGAATTATCAAGTGCAGAGGCAGCTCCTACTTCTCCAGTCAAACGCAGCTGGGTGTAAGAGAAAAGGCGGAGGCTGTGAAATCCCTTGGGTTGGGATTGCAATCTTTGCTCCACAATTTACAGCTCTGGAACCTTAAGCAAGTCTTTAACCTCTGCTGTCTCATGCCCAGCCCTGGGCAGAGAACCGTCAGGAACAAAGCGGAGATGTGCTCTAGTCTGGCTGGAGCTCAGACCAACACAGGGGACACTTAAGAGTCAGCCACAAACACGCCACCTGGCAGCCACGGTGATCTTCCTAAATGTCCCACAAGGTTGTCCCACTTCCTCGCTCACACCTGTCTAAAGCAGAGATCACAGCAGACATTTTCTGTAAAGGGCCACGTGGTGAGTGTTTTGGGTTTTGTGGGCCATAACTCCGTCTCAGCCACTCAAATCTACCCTTGGATCATGACAGTGGCCTCGGGCAGCATGGAAACCCACCGGCATGGCTGTGTCCCAGGGGGACTGCCCACCTCTCAGCCCTGCCTCCTCCCAATCTGCCCCTCCTCCATCATGCTTCAGCCACACAGGCCTGTCCTTTCAGTTTCTGGAATACTCCAAGCTTGCCCCCTCTTTCCTTGGGGCCTTTGCACAAACTGGCCCCTTTGTGTGGGCAATTCCTACTTCCAGGTCAGCACGTGCCTGGCTCCCTCCCGACATCCCTCTCTCCACTTAACCTCATCAACTCAGAGGCTGCCATGACCCATCGGCCAGCCACGGCCACGCTCATGCCCCTGCTTTACTTTCTCACCGTTCTTATCACTCTCTGGTAAGTGGAACTGAGGGGTCAGTCCCCACGATGAGAGTTTTGGAGACAGGCCGGGTGCGGTGGCTCACGCATGTAACCCTAGCACTCTGGGAGGCCGAGGCGGGCAGATTGCTTGAGGTCAGGAGTTCGAAACCAGCCTGAGCAAGAGCAAGACCCCGTCTCTACTATAAATACAAAGAAATTAATTGGCCAACTAATATAGTATAGAAAAAATTAGCCGGGCATGGTGGCGCATGCCTGTAGTCCCAGCTACTTGGGAGGCTGAGGCAGCAGGATTGCTTGAGCCCAGGAGTTGGAGGTTGCTGTGAGCTAGGCTGACGCCTCAGCACTCACTCTAGCCTGGGCAACAAAGTGAGACTCTGTCTCAAAAAAAAAAGTTGGGGGGACCAAAATGTGCATCTGTCAGGACAGCTGGCGTGACTGGTCTTTCTTGCCCAAGAAGAGAAGAGGACTGTTCCCCCTAACTCCAGCCTCCAGCTGATGTCCCTGTGACCCCTGGCTCTGGCCAGGCGGGAGGAGCAGCAGATCAGCAGCAGGTAGGTGGGGGAGGCTATCTATTTTCCTGCCCAGGAGCGATCATTCACAAAGGATGTGACTCACCAGCCGGCTCTGATCGTGATTTCCTGCATCGGGCCCCTGGGAACCCCCAACTCATTCACAGCCATAAGGAGATTGTTTCGGAGTGGCTGAAATCTCGCAGCGAGTTTATACAAACAGAAGCATGTTAGGCGTGGGAGGCAGCAATGTAAATTAGACTTGCTCATGGATTCAGACAGCGTCCTCTCATAATGGGTCCTCTGTGTAGTATCTACCTGGACGCCTCATTCCTGCCGAGGTTAATCTGCCTTGGTGGAAAACCTACTGGGTGTAGCTAATCCTATTAGGCAGTTGGGTTGGATCACTAGACCCTCTGTGCTCTAAGCTCTTAAAACAATTCACAGTCCGGTGGGGGAAAGCCCAGCTCAGTTCGGCTGGGATTTATTAGGATGAAGTGGGAAGGGAATGTAGAGACAAACCAGCCCCCTCTACTCCGTTTGCAAGTCGGGGAATGAATGGGCTGGGGTGAAGGCGGAGGAAACTGACGAACACCCAGATGAGCCGACTCCCGGGGCAGGGGGCTTTGAGCCAGAGAGCAGGGAATGGGGGAGGGAGGTGGGTAAAACGAAGGCCCCCGATTTGGAGGAGCCTCGGGGACTTACAAAGAGCCCGCCCTGGCCTGAGAGTGTTAAAACGAGAAATGAGCCACACGGGTGATGCACGCAGCAGTCAGAGGGCACGAGCAGAGGGCGGGAATGGCGGGACGGAGCTCTTGGAGGAGGTGATGTGTGTGTGCGCTGGCCCTCAAAGAAAGGGAGGAGCTGAGAGGAAGGGATGAAGCAGAACGGCAGGGAGAGCAAGCGTGAAAGTCTGAAACGGGCAGGGCAAAAGCAAACAGCGGGGCTGGAGCACGCCCGCCCGCAGAACAGCACCGAGAGCCCCTCGGTGAGCAGTGCCCGCCCTGGGCGCGCTGGCAAATGCGGAACAGCCGGCTCTTGGAGGCAGGGAGAGCCCTGCTTTAGGGCGCCTGCCCATGTCCATGGTGTAAATATCCCCTCCACAGTTGATTTCAAGGATTTTAACAACAGGCTCGCAGATTTCCTGAAAGTTTACCTAGCATCTCTCCAGAGTAGCTCCCAAACACCACTGCCTGGGATCCACTTCGTTTAAGGAGAATTCTCTCCTGGTATTTTTAGGACAGCTGTTTGCATTGAGCACTATGGGTCAGGATCTGTGCTCACGCTTGACGTGCATCATTGCCTAAACGCCTTTTGCTCTTAACCCTATGGGAAAGTTATTCTTACAAATGAATATTGCCATTTTGCAGATGGGAAAACATATGTAGACAGGCATGCAAAAGTCAAACCCTCTTTTCTCTAAAACTTATACTCTTCCTCCTCCTCTCCTGACCGCTGCTGCTGTTATTCCCGTTACTGTTCTTGTGCTGTAGCTGTTCCTTTCGATCCTCAGGACTTCTCTGGGCCTGTGCTGGAGGAACCAGACAGGTGACCAGACAGGTCCCTCGGCCACCATTAAATACAGTGAGGGTGGTTCCTTCACTTTATAAGGACACTTGGTTGCTTAGATTGTCAATCTCTTATATTTTAATAAAAGGTTAAGAAAGTAAATGCGTGTGTATAGGTATATTTCTTACAGAGAAAAACACCAACGTGCAACCAGATATAATAAAAAGTAAATTTTTATGTCTGACCTTTCTTTTTTTATATACTATATTTTTAATGTATTTATTCATTCATTTACTCATTCATTCATTCATTTAGAGACCAGGTCTAGCTCTGTTGCCCCAGCAGGAGTGCAGTAGCCCACAGTAGCCTCAAACTCCTGGGCTTAAGTGATCCTGCTTCAGCCTCCCGATAGCTAGGACTACAGGCACATGCCACCATGCCCAGCTGATTTTATATTTTGCAGAGATTGGGGGGTGGGGGAGTCTCATCATGTTGCCCAGGCTGGTCTCGAACTCGTGGCCCCAAGCGATCCTCACGCCTCAGCCTCCCAAAGCGCTGGGATTACATGCTTGAGCCACCGTACCCGGCTCCTTTCTTATATTTTATATCTCAAGCTTTCTGGGAGAAGTTAGTAGAAATACCTGAGTGCTGAATTCTTTCCTCTCAACTCTCCGAGTTATCCTAAGATCATGTCTCCGGCCGGGTTCCCTGGAAGCAGACCCTGAAACGAGAATTGTTATGCAAGTGATTTTTCGAGGGAGTTGCATGAGTCAGCTCAGGCTGCCATAACAAAACACTATAGATGGGCTGTTTTAAACAACAGAAATTTATTTTCTCATGGTTCTGGAGGCTGAAAGTCCGAGATAAGGTGTGAGCAGGTGTGGTTTCTTCTGAAGCCTCTCTCCTTAGCTTGCAGACAGTCACCAGCAGGCTGTGTCCTCACATGGCCTTTTCTCCGAGCACGTGCACCCCTGGTGTCTCTTTGTACGTCCAAATTTCCTCTTTTTATAAGGACGCCAGTCACCTTGGACGAGGGCCCACCCTCATGGCCTCATTTTAACTTAGTCTCTTCTTTGAAGGTCCTGTCTCTAAATATAGCCACAGAGTGAGGAGTGCCTCAGAATTATGAATGTGGGGAGGGGACACAAGCCAGCTCACAACAGGACTGCTCGCAGAAGACGCCTGCAAGAAAGGGCGGGAAGCAGGAGAAGGCAGGGAGAGAGGCAGAGCAAAGGTGAGGTTTCCGCTGCAATCTGTCCTCCGCTTGGTTCGCCCAGGAAGCTCTGCAGTGTGACAGCATCACGGTGTCCCACCTGAGCCCAAGAGAACCTGGCTGCTCCTCATCTTTAATCGTTAGCTGCGGGGCCAGAATCTCCCAGGCGTTTCCTGTCGGGGCTGCTCTTGCGGCCAAGGGCTCTGCGTTAGAGAAGGATCCAGCAAGCTGTGAGCAGCCAGCGCTCCCACCAGCGCGCCAGCTGGGTGCCCGCCATGCAGGCGGGGCTGCAGCGGCGACTCAGACAGGTAACCAAACCAAACTCCCATCAAAGAGCTGCACTCGTCTGCCTGATCGTCCGATCCCAGCAATTTGTCAGCACGCGCGGGGAACCTTCCAACCCAAATTCCTGGGTTCCGATTTCACATCAGCCGCAAACTCCAATGTTTGAGTAAAGCTGTTGCAAACACACAGAGCCACGGAATTTCTCATGCAGGATTGAAAGTCACATTTCAGGCCGGGTGAGGCGGCTCACACCTGTCATCCTAGCACACTGGGAGGCCGAGACGGGAGGATCACTCGAGGTCCGGAGTTCGAGACCGGCCTGAGCAAGAGAGAGACCCCATCTCTACTAAAACTAGAAAGAAATTAATTGGCCAACTAATATATATAGAAAAAATTAGCCGGCCATGGTGGCGCATGCCTGTAGTCCCAGCTATTCGGGAGGCTGAGGCAGGAGGATCGCTTGAGCCCAGGAGTTGGAGGTTGCTGTGAGCGAGGCTGACGCCACAGCACTCACTCTAGCCTGGGCAACAAAGTGAGACTCTGTCTCAAAAAAAAAAAAAAAAATTAGCTGGGCATGGTGGCACATGCCTGTAGTCCCAGCTACTCGGGAGGCTGAGGCTGGAGGATCGCTTAAGCCCGGGAATTTGAGGTTGCTGTGAGCTAGGCTGACACCACGGCACTCACTCTAGCCCAGGCAACAGAGTGAGACTCTGTCTCAAAAAAAAAAAGAAAAAAGAAATTCACATTTCACTTCATGACTCTAAAGATCTTCTAGGGCAAGGAGTGTGTCTTCTTCATTTGTGGGTCCCTAGAGACCAGACAGTGCTTGGCACATGGCAGGTGCTTGGTCAGTGTGCTGATTCATCAAATGCTCAAGAAACCACAAGCAAGGTGACCAACTCATCCCATTTTGCCTAGGACTCTCCGGTTTTAAAACTAAAAGTCCCACATCTCAGCAACCCTTCAGCCCCAGGAAAACCAGGACAATTGGTCACGGGACGCTTGAGTCTTTCTCCTCCTCAGGTCAATCCAATGAATGATCCCTTCATCTTTCCTAAATGTCTCCCCAAGAGTTTCACTCCTAGGAACTCCTTCAAAAGGAAGCATGTAAATGTCCCTACTACAATTTGGATCATTTCTAACTTCTCTTATGTCCAACAGAAACACCACCCTGCTACCCCCAGAAAATATTCACCTGTAATTCTTTCATTCTGTCTTTCTTCTCACCCACTAGCAGAGCCAGTGCTCATGGGTAGGTCTCTGGGTGCTCCCCTAGAACCTTGTCTCAGGCTCAGAGAAAAGGCCCAACCACACATGTCTCCAGAAAATTTTTCTTCTTTATCGTCTATATCGAAATTTCTCTGTCCCGTGTCACACTCCCCAGCGAGACAGTAATGCCTGGGTCCTCGAAATAATAATATTTCACTTCGTTGGAAGAATAGAAACTTAAGCACTGGGACATTTTTTTGTCCCCTCTTAGACCCTCAAAATGCTCTGTTAGCTGAAGCATGAAGTGGCCAAGCTTAGGGAACACACAGAATGAAATGAATGGTGTGAGGCAGGATCATTGGTTCTCGTAACCAAAAAGCCAGTTCGAGGCGTCCACAGGACACAGCCAACACTCTGCCTTTCCCTCCCTCCCAACTCTGCTCTCCTCGGTGTGACTGTCTTCCCGTCTCAAACAAACTCCCTTCATGCAATGGGAAGCCTGTCATTGGCAAGGCCAGGATGTCACTGTCCTTTCCCCACACACTGCCATGGGACTCGCCAGACCCACTCCCTTCCAGAAGCCATCCCAACTCTCCTCACAGGCACGCGGGTTGTGCCCGGCGGGGCATGGTGGCACGTGTCTGCCCTGAACCGGTCGCTCTGGTTGAAGACAGTGGGACCCTCTGATGAGCCAGGCAGGGTCACCTGCCACTTGCTGATGGAGGGAAGGGGGAAAGAGGGAAGGACTAGGTGTGGGGCTGACAAAAATGGAAGCTGGGAAAACCCACCCAGCTGGCCCCCATCCTTCACCTACCCATAGTGGTTTGCTTCACAGACATCTTTAACCCATCCCAAAATGGCTTCTCTGGCTAAAGCCCTGAAGTCTTATTTAGAATCTGCTTGGGGGAAGAAATAAAAATATGCTATAAAAAATAATAATAATAACCTCCTGTGAAGAAGAAAGAAGTCCAGTAAGTACACTAGTTTAAGATTCATGCCGTACAGCATGAGAGGATGCTCCCCTGAGAGGGGGAGGATTTTGCCCCAGCCGCCGGGGAAGTTTACAGGTGTTTTGGCAAAGCTCCCCCTGACCGGCGCCAGAAAGACCTGCCTCCACCCAGCTGCATTCTCCATTTATTCAGAGCGCTTGGAGCAACTTCGCCCTCTAATTGCCTATAGTTAGTCATTAGGTCTCAGCTGCAAGACTTGGGAATGCCAAGAAGCCAGCACACCCAGAGGTCTTTTGTGTTTTAAATACTTGGACCAAAAAAAAAAAAAAAGAAATTTCCTGAGGAAAAGTTACCATTTAGACACATGTAAGCCAAAGGGCTCCGACTTGGAAACGTTTCAGGCCTCCAACTCTGAAATCCCTGAGGTTCACGGAAGAAAATCAGAGGGAGCAGCATACACAGAAATGAGATTTTATGATCCTCTGTGCTTATTCTTGTGCATGGCACAGACTACAAAGTGAGCTAGCCAAATCGGTCAGGGGAATTCATTTTGATGCTAGGAGCATTAATTGAGCTCTGTTTCAGGGAGAATGCTTTCAGCTGCAAATAACAGCTGAAAGAGCCCATTAAAATTGGCTTTAAATAATAGGAATTAATTACCTCACATAACAAGAAGTTGGAGAGAGGCAGGTCCAGAAATTGGTTAATCTGGCAGTCAGACAGTGCTGAGAATCTTGGTTGGCTTTTTTGAGATTCCCATGGAGATTCCGTCATGCTCTCAAGATGGCTGCCACTGCTCCAAGCATAACGTCTTCACACAACATCCAAAGGCAGGAGAGATGGTAGGATTTCTCCATGCCCATCTCTTTCTCTTTTTCTGGAATGGAAAGTCTTTTTTACAATCCCTCTTAATGGACTTTCTCTTAACATATCTTTGGGGAAAAGTAGACCACATAGCCATTCCTAAATCAATAAGCCACATAAGAGGTATTTTTGGTGGTGGTGAAAAGACAGACGGACAGGCAGAGAGAGTGGGGCCAAACAACATGGCTTTATTGAGCACTCCCGGATGAGGTTCGTGGGTCCCAAGAGAGGGGTACCTGAGAAGCCACGTCCATTTGGAGGAGGTGAGGGCCTTTATACTGTTTGGGGCAGGCTAGGGACTTTGGACAGGAAGGGCTGGGGATTTTCCACTGTGACCTGTGGTGGTCACTGAAAAATAGGAAGGGTTGGCGGTATTTGCAGAATCCAGGAGCCAAAACTTTCTTATCCCAGTGGACATCTAGATGTGGTTGTTCTCAGCGGGACCTGGCAGTTGTCCTTGGCGGGTCTGGCCTCGTGAGCCTTTTCTTTTCTGATCTAGGGAATGAGAGGGGGGCCCGCCACCAGCCTTACAAGAGGAATATGACAGTAACAAATGCTTTAGACCAATTAGGATGTATTGCCCAAGTCTGCACCCACCTTTCTTTGGTACCTTGCCTCCTAAACAAAGTTAGGGATCTGTTGGTAAGGAAGAAAGGATGAAGTGATGGCTGTTAGGTAGGCAACAGGGCCCCCCCGCCCCCCGCAAGAAGCCACCTCTGTGTTCTGCATTTGGACATACAAAGATAGATGAATCACAGCCCGTGTTCTCTATTATCTGTTGCCCTGCTTAATTCCAAAATAGACTGGAAGTGGTAAAGAGCTTTGCCAGATTTTATGTTCCAAAAATGACTACAACAGAACCTTCCAACCCCCGTGCTCTTCTTACACTGTGACTCTAACATTCTGCCCAATGAGACATGCGGTCTGTACTCCCTCCCTTTGAGTCAGGAAGGGCCTGTGCTTATGGCTGATGTGACAGACACCGTGTGACTGCTGAGGCTACATCCTGAAATTCCTTACAACTGCCACCTAGTTCTCTTTGGATGCTCCTTCTTGGAACCCAGCCACCATGACGTGAGGAAGCCCAGACTTCTCTGTGGAGGCCCAGCACTTCCCAAAAGGCCCCACCACCATGGGGATTAAGTTTCCACACGTGGATTTGGAGGACATTCGGGCCACAGCACTGGCCTCCTTGCTTTTCCTCAAATACGCCAGGCCTGCTCCCGGCTCAGGTCTTTGCACTCACATCCCTCTGCCTGCAGCATTCTTCCCCCATGTCAGACCTACTCTGGACACAGGAAGGGGCTGGGAAATATAGCCCCTGACTGAATAACTGAATAACTTTCTCCCATATGTGGCTCCCGCCTTCCTCTCCTTCCAATTTTTGTTCAAATGTCACCTTCTTGGTGAGGCCTTCTGTGTAACACCTGACTGAAAATTCCAATCTGCAACTCCCAGAATTCCCGCCATCCTTTATCCTCACTTTACTGCTGACTGCAGCGCCACCATCTGAAATGCCATATGTTTTACTTATCTGGCTTCACTAGAATCTGAATTCCATGAGAGCAGAGACTTTTACCTGCTGCATTTATTGCTATATTCCCAGCGTTTGGCCCCTGACAGCTGTCATAATTATTTGTGGAGTGGATGATGGAATGAATGGATGAATTCCATCTCCTTCTTATATTACTAATTATAACTAATGCCACTACAGTTATTAACTTAAGAACAAGCATATGACCCACACCAGACCAAGACTTAACTGTAGAGACGTTGGTGGGAATTCCTGGCAATCTGTGACAGAGACGGCCTGCTCGTGATCACGAGCGAATTCATGGACTCATACTCGTGATGTGCAGTTACTGCTAGGGAAGACTTGATTGAGTCTGGGCATATTTTCCAGCCCTCCCTGTGTCCAGACTTGGTTATGTGGCCAACTGTCACTGACGGGAGGTGAAAGAAGGTACAGAGTGAACATTCATTGAAAAATGGGTAAGTTGTCTTCCTCTTTCCTTCCCCCGTTTGCTGTCTAAATAAATAACACTCTGAGCCCCCCAAAGATGGGGGACCCTGTGTCACTCCACAGAGAAAAGCCACTGGCTGACAAGGAACACCAGCATCAGGCTGTCATGTGAGAGGAAAATAAGGTCTTATTAATGTGCTAAGACAACTAATATAACAGGGGAGCAGCTGTCTTTTTTATAGAATGTCTTTTTTTTCCTTTGGGTAGATGTCCAGTAATGGGATTGCTCACATGGTAGTTCTACTTGTAGCTCTTTGAGGTATCGCCATATTGCTTTCCACAGAGGTTGTAGACATCTGCACCAGAATGTTTATGGCGGCACAATCCACAATTGCAAAGATGTAGAAACAACCCAAGTGCCCATCAGTACATGAGTGGATTAATAAAATGTGGTCTATGTACACCATGGAGCACTACTCAGCCACAAAAAACCATGGTGATCTAGCATCTCTTGTATTATCCTGGATAGAGCTGGAACCCATTCTACTAAGTGGAGTATCCCAAGAATGGAAAAACAAGCACCACATGCACTCACCAGCAAATTGGTATTAACTGATCAACACTTAAGTGCACATATAGTAATAACATTCACCCGGTGTCGGGCAGGTTGGAAGAGGGAGGAGGGGATGGGTATATTCACACCTAACGGGTGTGGTGGGCACCATCTGTGGGATGGACACGCTTGAAGCTCTGACTTGGGTGGGACAAAGGCAATATATGTAACCTAAACATTTGTACCCCCGTAACATGCTGAAATAATAAATAAATAAATAATAAAAATAGAAATAAAAAAGAGGGTTGCTTGTTACAGCAGCTAGTATTGGGCTAACTAATCCACGCTGGTTGCCTGGAGGCACCAAGCGCTACTGCGCAGGAAGAACCTGCCTGAACTCACAGATGCAGAGGAGAGCAGACCTGGGGAAACGCCAGATTCCCAAGGACATCATTTGAGCCCCCGGATGAAGTTAGTTCTACCAATAAACGCTTTCTGCTATTGGAGCCAATGAGCAATTCTCTTCTTCTCCCAAGCAGGTGTGAGATGAGTTTTCCGTTACTCATAATAGAAAGTCCTGACTGACAGCAGGTAGGTGGAGAGAGGTGGGGAAAAGAGGGTCCCAACGGAGTTTAAGACCACTGGGAGACCCCAGCCACCGAAGGGCTTTGGAACTTATACCCAACTGGCTCTGGTGAAAAGGGCCCAGGTGGAGATCTGAGAATCTGAAACATCTCAAATTAGAACCAGCCACAATCAATCCCCTTTTCCAAAGGGTTAACCCACATCACAACTTAAATTTGTTTCTCACCTACTGGAAGCAATCTGTTCTTTCTCCCTGTGCCTTTCTGGACCTATCTCGCAATTCTATGGTTTTCCTCTATGCTTGGGACTTTTTTAAACGTTGAAGGATAGAAAGAAAATTGAGGTCCAATTTTCTTCAAGTGGTGGAGAGCTTGAATATTTCTGACAGCGTCACTGAAGAGCAAACACTCTTTCATCAGCCACCAGCACGTCAGGCCGATTGCCTTCCTGACAGGTGCTATGGGACAGAGTGTTCCACCCAGGTAGAGATCACTGCAAAGCTATTTAAATTCCTAGAATGTTACAACTGAAGGAAGTGTGCCCTCCTGTGTGACGTTTGTTACATTTCTTAACCTCTCTGTGCTTCACTGTCCTCACCAATAGAATGAATACATTAATAGGGTTGTTGTAAAGAATATATGATATGGTTATTGTTGAAGTGATATTGGAAAAAGAAAAAATACATAAAAAAAGAAAAAAGAATATATGATATGTTACACGTAAAACACTTAGAAATGCATCTCTTACATAATAATCAACATGACTTTTTCATCACTAATTTTCATTATTATTAATCTTTTCATCATTATTGATTGAGTGAGCGAATACTATATACCAGCTCTGGTTCTGTGCTAGATACCAGGGATACAGCAGTGAACAAATACATGTCTCTTGCTTTCATGGAAGTTACAGTCTAATGAAAAGAAAGGGGAAAGAAAGTAACTACACGGACAACTACCAAATTACAACAGGAATAACTGCTGCTTTGAGCATACAGCAGAGTGTCGCAGCTGCTGTCAGTGGACTGCTCACGTTCCGCTCACGTTCCCTCCGTCAATCCAGAATCGAACTTTGTTCAACTTTTTCGTTTTGAAAATGTAGTGTCGGCTGGGCGTGATAGCTCATGCCTGTAATCCCAGGACTTTGGGAGGTCAAGGCAGGATGATCGTTTGAGGCCAGGAGTTTGAGACCAGCCTAGGTAACACAGTAAGACCCCGTCTCTACAAAAAATTACCCAGGCATGATGGGCGTGCCTGTAGTCCCAGCTACTAAGGAGGCTGAGGCAGGAGGATCACTTGAGCCTAGAAACTCAAGGTGACAGTGAGCTGTGATGATGCCACTGCACTCCAGCCTGAGCAATAGAGTGAGAGCATGTCTCTAAACATGAATGAATGAATGAATGAATGACTAAATAAATAAATAAATAAAATGTAGTGTTGTTTTTATGTGAATCACACATAATAAAATAGAGATTGACGAAATCTTTTTCAGAGTTTAAGACCTCCTAAAGAGCCTAACAAAGCAGAGAGAGGAAGAGGGGGAGAGAGTCCTCTTTTTTAAAGAGCTAGTCCAGATTATTTTACTGGAATAAAAATTGCTTAAAATAACTAGTTTTTAAATGGACATTCAGAAATCTTAATAAAACATAAATTCCTATTCTAGCAGCACATTCAAATGGAAGCTTGCTGCGCTTGTCATCAGGCAGGTAGCCACAAAGAAAAAACGCAAGATGCCAGTAGGGATGTCTCCAGAGGGTCCTGCTTGTGTGAGCGCTTACTCCTTGGGAAGTCTCGGTGCACGTCAGTAAATGGGAAAGATTATAAAGGCAGGGTAGATGGGAGAACTGGGTAAAGGCAAAAACTTCTCCCCAAAAGTTGCTTTACATTTTATAACCTTAAATTCAAGGACAGCAACACTCATTCTGTCTTCATGTCCTGTGGAGCAATCCAGTTCAGCTAATTACTATTAGGAATTAACTGGAAATCCAATACATTATGCAATGGTCCCATTTAAATACTGTCATGTCAGGCTGACACTGAAATGGAGCTGCAGTTTAAAAGGAAGAGATGATACCCTGGTTCTCTTCCAGAGACATTTCCAAAGAAATGAGTGACACTCCCTAGCCCAAAGGGTCCTCAAACTTTTTCAACAGGGGGCCAGTTCACTGTCCCTCAGACCGTTGGAGGGCTGGACTCTAGTTTTAAAAAAAACTATGAACAAATTGCTATGCACACTGCACATATCTTTTTTTTTTCTTTTTTGAGACAGAGTCTCACTTTGTTGCCCAGGCTAGAGTGAGTGCCGTGGCGTCAGCCTCGCTCACAGCAACCTCCAACTCCTGGGCTCAAGCGATCCTTCTGCCTCAGCCTCCCAAGTAGCTGGGACTACAGGCATGCGCCACCATGTCCGGCTAATTTTTTCTATATATATATATATTAGTTGGCCAATTAATTTTTATATTTTTAGTATAGACGGGATCTCATTCTTCCTCAGGCTGGTTTCGAACTCCTGACCTCGAGCAATCCGCCCGCCTCGGCCTCCCAGAGTGCTAGGATTACAGGCGTGAGCCACCGCACCCGGCCACACATATCTTATTTTGAAGTAAAAAAAAAAAACGGGCAAAAACACCCGCGTGTGGCCCGCGGGCCCTAGTTTGAGGTCGCCTGCCCTAGCCCAGCACAATGGAATAAATCTCACGATAGCCATGGTTTTGTTACCAGGTTGGCAAGAGAGGGACTCTCAGAACCTCGTTTTCTACAGAAATTCAGGTGTAATTACTGGCTACTTCCAAAGAGCGGCATGACTTTTTGTGTCACTTACCAGGGACAAGTGTGTAAGGCAGACCATCCAGCCTCAAGGCAGGAGAGAGAACTAGGGAACTGCCGGTAGGGCACTGGGCCCAGGTGCACGCGGGGGTTGCAGGAAAGGAGCCACATTTTGGAAACAGAAAGAATGGGAGATGACGATGACATCACCCTCGGCCCTGGTGCAACCCCAGGTGCGCTCGTCTGCAGTGACCCACACTGCGCGGCAGGTAGGCTAGTGCCGCCGCCTAGAACGCCTTTCCATTGTGTCCTTGCAGACACCAAACTGCTGACCGTGGGACCCTGGACAAGTCACTTACCCTCTAATGCAAGTGACTAGGCCGGGCGTGGTGGCTCGCACCTGTCATCCTAGCACTCTGGGAGGCCGAGGCGGGAGGATCGCTCAAGGTCAAGAGTTCGAGACCAGCCTGAGCACGAGCGAGACCCCATCTCTACTATAAATAGAAAGAAATTAATTGGCCAACTAATATATATATAGAAAAAATTAGCCGGGCATGGTGGCGCATGCCTGTAGTCCCAGCTACTCGGGAGGCTGAGGCAGGAGGATCGGCTGAGCCCAGGAGTTTGAGGTTGCTGTGAGCTAGGCTGATGCCACGGCACTCACTCTAGCCCCGGCAATAGAGTGAGACTCTGTCTCAAAATAAATAAATAAAAATAATGCAAGTGACTATTGGAACTATTCTACTGGCTTAATGTGAGGATTAAATACAACATTGTATTTAAATATGTATCACATTGCCTAGAGCACTACAAATTCTCAATAAATGTTTATATTTATAATAATAAAAATAATTAAAATACACCAAGAGCTTCCCACATGCCAGGCACTGTTCAGAAGGTTTTACATCATTACTTTAGCGAATCTTTACAGCACCTCTATGAGGTGGTTACTGTTATGCAAATGAGGAAACTAAGGCACAGAGAGGTGAATCAACCTGCCCAAGGTCACACAGCTAGAAAGTGACAGAACTGGAATCTCTGACCTGAAGAATCAGGAGCTGTGTAAGAATGATGATCAATAGGAAATTGGCAGACAGGACACAACGAGAGGGGCTGATGACTCAAAGAAGAGAAAGAGATTTAGAAAAACACAGCACCCAATAGCACAGAGTCCTACAACCGTAAGATGAAATTGAAAATGGGGTTTAGATAGAGACCTGCAGTTACACTCTAAAAATCTCCTGTGAAAATGTGACGCTCCTACTCTCCAGTGGATCTGTATTTTAACTGTGTAGATGTGAACACTTGAGTTCTGTTGCTAGGCTGACAGTCGCTTTTAGAGATAGACAAGGTATAAATTAAAAATAAATGCCTACATACGTATTGGATGAGAACCACCTGGTTTAATAGCAGTGTACAAGAAATGGATTTAAAGGTTTTTGTCGACTGCAAGTGTATTTCGAATCAGCAATGCGAGGAGGCATGCACGAAAAGACTTCGATCTTGAAGGTGGAAACTAAGCATTCTAAACAAGGATGCTGAACGTCCCCCTCTGCTTGACCCACCTCAGGCGTTTGGTTCTGAGCACTGCATTTGGGGACGGATGCTGACAAATTTGAAGTTCATCCCAAAGAAGGTGATATTGATGGAAAGGGATCTTACAATCTCGTCACATGAGGATGGGTTACACGTAGAGAGCCCAAGAGTTGGAGGAAACACTATCTAGAGAAAGAATACAATGAGCAGTGGGTTTTCTCAGGGCTCCGGGCACAGAGCCTGGAGCTGAAAACCGAAGGAAAAGTGATCGCAGCCCAATGTGAAGAAAAATTTTCCAGCAAAAATGCAATGGACTAAGAGCAAAATGTCCACATACTGGAAACTGGGTGGCAAATGGCCACGGATGGTCAGGGCAGATAAGACGCCTTCCCGCGACATGCAAGGCCCTCTGCGTGTGGTCCCTACCTGACCCTCCAGAATCTGGGTTTTGTCACGCTCCTCCTGGTCTCCGCGTTCCAGCCCCTCTGCACCCTTTCCAGTCCTTTGTGGACAAACTGATCTGTCTCACTGCAGGCCATCTGCACGTGATTTCCCTCCGCCTAGAATGTTCTTCCATTCCCTCAGCATGTTGCTAATTCTTCCTTATTTTTAGTTCTCATATCAAGAGTCCCTTATTCTGGCCAGGCGCAGTGGCTCACACCTGTAACCTTAGCACTCTGGAAGGCTGAGGCTGGACGACTGCTTGAGCTCAGGAGTTCGAGACCAGCCTGAGCAAGAGCGAGACCCCATCTCTACTATAAATAGAAAGAAATTAATTGGCCAACTAAAAATATATAGAAAAAAATTAGCCAGGCATGGTGGTGCGTGCCTGTAGTCCCAGCTACTCGGGAGGCTGAGGCAGGAGGATCGCTTGAGCCCAGGAGTTGGAGGTTGCTGTGAGCTAGGCTGACGCCACGGCACTCACTCTAGCCTGGGCAACAAAGCGAGACTCTGTCTCAAATAAATAAATAAACAAATAAATAACATAGAACCACTCAGCAGGTTCGGATATCCAGCCCACCTCAGCTGAGCTCCAAACTCATGCCAAGAATCTAAAAGGTCTGGGCAAGGTGCAGTGGCTCACGCCTGTCATTCTAGCACTCTGGGAGGCCAAGGCAGGAGGATCTCTCAAGGTCAGGAGTTCAAAACCAGCCTGAGCAAGAGCGAGACCCCGTCTCTACTATAAATAGAAAGAGATTAATTGGCCAACTAAAAATATATAAAGAAAAAATTAGCCGGGCATGGTGGCACATGCCTGTAGTCCCAGCTATTTGGGAGGCTGAGGCAGGAGGATCGCTTGAGCCCAGGAGTTGGAGGTTGCTGTGAGCGAGGCTGACGCCACGGCACTCTAGTCTGGGCAACAGAGTGAGACAATATCTCAAAAAAAAAAAAAGAATCTAAAAGGTCTGACGGGGCTTCCAGCACATTCTCTGGGGACTGAAGGGGGTATACTGTACACATGCCAGCAGGCCCGGCTGCCGCGGAGAGCAGCCCCTGTCACATTTCATCTGCCCAGGCCAGCGAGACAGGGCTGGATGTGGACTTCCAGATTAAGTGCTGCTCATGGAGCTGAACTCTGTGGACATTCCTCCGGGCAGCTAGGAGAACATGTCTAGGGTAATCACATTTTCCCAGACTGAAAACTAGGACACACAAGCACATAAGAGAATGTTTCTTTTCTTTCTTTTTTTTTTTTTTTTGGTGTTTTTCTTTGTTTTAGTGTGTGTGTGTATATACGTGTATGAGTGCATGTGTTGATTCTACGTGTACGAAGAAGCCAATGAAATTTAGAATGAACCTCAAATTGTTGTATTTTCCAAAATCCTTGGATCAGGGAGAGAACTGGAAAGAGCATCTTAAAACAGGATTATCTCAAAAAAAAAAAGATATACACTCTTTTGTGTACATTTAACTTAGTTCCTAAAAAAGACAAAAAGTTCCCATTTCCTTCAGTTAACAGCCAAATGCACTAACCAGTTGTGCCACATAAGATTCCCATTTCTTGCAAAGAAACTTTCAGTGGCTCAACTCGCCTATAAGTTGCATTGGAAAATCCGTAGACCAGAATTCGGGACTCTCTACCCTATATATCTAATTCCATCCCCTTTTAGAAACTGTATCAGTCAGCACAGGCTGGGCTCATGCTTCAGTAGCAGCCTCCAATACACAGCCTCTAAACTCGGCAATCGTGCATTTCTTGCTTAAGTGACATATCCAGCACAGATGTCCACAGAGCTGCGCCCAGACTGACTTGGGGACTGAGGCCGGCGTGGGCTCCAAGATCTTGTCACAGCGCGTCTAGCAGGCAAACCCACCTGCTCGCTCACCACTGCAGGGAAAGAGAGGCTGCAGAATCGTGGGCAGGGTTTCAATGCCTGAGTCCAGAGTGACACAGGTTCCTTCTGCTCACGTTTCTTCATCCTGAAGCAGCCACGTGGCCTCATGCAACTGCAACAGAGGGCTGGGAAATGTAGAAGAAAGACCCGATACTGGGCGAGCTTCCCTGGCAGTGCCCCGCAAACCCGCCATCCCTCAAAAAGAAGCGACCACCTATTTAAAAGCCCCCAAGAGTCAGCCAGACCTGGGGGCAGGTCCCAGCTCCTTCACTTAATTCCATGCATGACTTGTGGCAATATATTTAACCTCTCGAAGACACAGTTTCTTCACGCATACAAAGAAGGGAATAATAATAATAATTATATATATGCCACCAGGTTTTTGTTAGAATTAAGGGAGCAGATTCATGTAAGGTGCTCAGAATGGCATCTGATACACAGCAAGTTCTCAATACACGGCATTTATGATGATGAAAATGAGGAGGAGGAGGATGGTATTCTAGTCCACGATTACAGTACTTTTTTTTTTTTTTTTTGGAGACAGAGTCTCACTCTGTTGTCCAGGCTAGAGTGAGTGCCGTGGCGTCAGCCTAGCTCATAGCAACCTCCAACTCCCGGGCTCACGCAATCCTCCTACCTCAGCCTCCCGAGTAGCTGGGACTACAGGTGTGTGCCACCATGCCCGGCTCATTTTTTCTATATATTTTTTAGTTGGCCAATTAATTTCTTTCCATTTATAGTAGAGACAGGGTCTCGCTCTTGCACAGGCTGGTTTCGAACTCCTGACCTTGAGCCATCCTCCCTCCTCGGCCTCCCAGAGTGCTAGAATGAGAGGCGTGAGCCACCGCGCCCAGCCAGATACTATTATTTTTTAGCATCTATGAGCCAGTGACTATCCAACAGCATGTCTCAAACTTCAGCATGCCACAGAGTCACCTGGAGGGCTTGTTAAAACACAGATTGTCGGGCCCACCCCCCAGTCGATCTGGGATGGGACCAGAGAAGTGGCGTTTCCAATGGGCCACACCAGGTGTTACTCCCAGTCTGTGGGGACCACGCTTTGAGAACCACTGTTATCCAAGATTGTTTCACATTTGGCATTACATTTCATCCTCACGACCTCACAGTTGAGGAAGCAACTGTCTATGAGGCTCAGAAAGCCGAAATAGCTTGGCCGAGTTCCCCTTGCTAGGGAATCGACAGAGGCAAGACTGTGACTCAACCCTGGGTGGATCTTTGCCCCTAACCACTGGGATGACCGTGAGTATGGATTATATCATGACATCCCACAGTTCATTATTTCTTGAACTAAAAGGTCAACTTTCCCTTTCCATTAAAATTCTAATCAAACTCTAATACCCAGGGGCCAGGAACATCTGGGTACGTGTCACTCTTAGGGAAGTCTGCTCCAGCTCAAGAGAAATAGGAGCATCTGTCCTGTGGACCGAAGCCCTAAGCCACAAGCATAACAGCAGCCTGCAGCCGCGGCACTGCCCAGGTGACCCACTGATGGATGGCCTTTTCCTCTTTGAGACAATGGCTGTGTCTTTCCTGTGGAACTCCCACCAACCCCTAGTGTTTGCCTTTCATGCTCCAGATGACATTTTGACTATTTCCTAAGACATTTGGTAAAAAAATAAAATAAAAATAAAAATAAACCGAAAGAGTACAGCCCTTTCTCAGAGTAGCATCTGGACAAGTTCAGCACCCAGAAAATCCCGGGCAACCGAGGGTCCTTTCCTGTGGCCACACTGCCCCCTAGGGGCCGTTCGTCTCCAGGCAGAGGGTGGCACCGTTGCTTCTCTGCCTGGTAAATTAATGCTCTTGAGGTTCAAAGATGGGTGGGCGCCCCAAGACTCATGGTGGCCTGGCTATCCCGAGATTCGCGGGAGATTTGTCTGTTGAGGACGGGGAAAGAGAGACCGGCGATGGCCCTGCTTCCAAACTCCTCTTCCCACAGGCAGCCCGGAGTCCTAGAGTGCACCTGCCCGTGTCTAATGTAGTCGTCAAGCTCAAGTACAGGTCAAAGAAAAACACAGGTGCATCGGACATGTGGGGAAAAAAGAACGATCGAGATGGCGAGAGAGACCAGACACCATGCAGTGTAGTTGAAGAACGGGTGATAGTTGGCCAGGAGAAGGCTCGGGATACCGCAAAGCCTCTTCACATACGTCAAAGGCTTTGCAAAACGCTGCCCTGCCTGACGGAGAGGGGTATTCGGTGAAGAGGGTTCTGAGGGCAAACACATTTAGGGAACATGGATAAACAAAGTCCAACAGATTTCTTCAACACTGGGACTTTTAATATACTTTAGCCTCGTCAATCTCTAAGAGGGTATGGAGTCCTGTGTGTTTGCTAAGCTTCCTTGGCCAGAAACCCTGTTCCCCCAGGCATGCTTTGCAATTTGTCACAGGACACTGGTTTTCAAAGAATACACTTAGGGGTCATTTATATTCACAAGCTATTCCCTTTCCTGGGTTCAAAACTGAGCAAACTTGAGAATAACTATGCTAGAGGGCTAAGGTTTGCTCTGCACAGCTCCAAAGGGCAATAATAATACTCTAAATTAGCACAGCACTTTACAGTCTACAACGCACTCCCTATACATCCTTTCATCTAATTATGACAGCGGCCGGGCGAGGTTGGCTCACGCCTGTCATGCTGGCAATCTGGGAGGTAGAGGAGGGCGGATTGCTCGAGGTCAGGAGTTCGAGATCAGCCTGAGCAAGAGCGAGACCCCCGTCTCTACTAAAAATAGAAAGAAGTTAATTGGCCAACTAAAAACATGTAGAAAAAACTAGCCGTGCATGGTGGCGCATGCCTGTAGTCCCAGCTACTCGGGAGGCTGAGGCAGGAGGATCACTTGAGCCCAGGAGTTGGAGGTTGCTGTGAGCGAGGCTGACGGCACGGCACGGCACTCACTCTAGCCTGGGCAACAGAGTGAGACTCTGTCTCAATTAAAAAAAAAAGACAGCAATCCTGTGAGGTCTGCTAACCAGCAATCTTGCTTTTTTGTAAATGAACAAACTAAGGCTCAGATAAGTGACTTTTCAAAGGAGACAAGATAGTAAATAACTGATCTGAGCCTAATTAAAATCATTTCTCCCCCAGGTTACTGCCTTTTTTCTGAGTCAAACAAAAGTGAAGCCAGCAAAGCCTCCATCCCTGCAAGTATCTGAGCACCTACTGGAGTCCGCTTACTAGCCGTAAAGTAACTAGATTTAACTAAGTTCTTGACTTTCTCTACTAACCTTGTCTCATTTATTTCTCCCCAAAATCCTATGAGGTATAAACTATCATTATACCTATTTTCTAGATGAGGAAACTGAGGCTTAGAAAGGTTAAGTGACCTACTCTTAAGTCATAGAGTCAGATATCCTTGGCTCTAGAGCTGCATGTCAAACTACCTTACTTGTTTCGGGGAGGTTCTAAGTATGAAAATGAGATTGGTGACATCAGAAGCTTAGATGCTCTTAGCAAATCTCTATCTTGTGACAGGTTTTCACTGCTGATGTCCCTGCCCCCTTCCCCTCCTCCAGCCTTCAGGGTAGGCTCATCCATTCCAGCCAAATGCCGGGCTGAAACAAGCAACCACAATGTCTCTAAATACCTCCCCCAAGATAGTTTGCAAATAGTGTGGGCTCCCGTATAACTCTGTTTTTGTAGTTTATGATGAACCCATTAAGGTTACTTTTGACTTTGGGGGATTGTCTATGGAAGGAAGCACCTTCTTCTTCTAGGAAATTAGTGACAGCAGCGAAACCCTGAATATTCACAAGTTTGGTTAAAAAGAGACATTCTGTCAACCCTTTCCAATCATAATCTGAGGTGTTAATTAGTTTTGTAGTTTTGTTATTACCTTGTGCTTCCCACTTCTTCATCTGCTTTGTAAAAATTAAAATAAAAAGATGCAAAAAAAAAAAAAATCCCAAACGTTTTGACAACAAAAGTCTGGGGGCTAGGCAGAAAGAAGCGATTATAGATTAGAGCCGGTGCGGAAGGTGTGCTACAAAACACAGCAAATTTCCATGACTTGGTAAAGGTAACCTTGAATCAGTAACCATTCGAAGCCATTTGGATGAACGGGTCTTTCTCCCTCGTCTTTCCTTTATCAAATGTGTTATTTTAAGCAGTAGTTGGAGCTGCAAACTCAGAAACACCACACCTGGCTATAGACTATTTAATCTCTGCATTAGTTGTTTGGGGATGCCATGACAAAACACCGCAGACTGGGGGGGCTTACGCAACAGAAATGTGTTTTCTCACAGTTCTGGAGGCTGAAGTCCAAGATCAAGGTGTGAGCAGGGTTCGTTTCTTCTGGGGTCTCTCTCCTTGGCTTGCACGTAGCGGTCTTCTCCCTCTGGCTCCCATGTGCTCTTCCTCCCGTGCCTGCGTGTGTCCTGATCTCCTCTTCGCATAAGGACGCCAGTCAGCTTGGATGAGAGCTGACACACGGGACTTTACGGTACCGTAATCACCTCTCTAAAGACCCTATCACCAAATACGGTCACATTCTGACGCCCTAAGGGGTTAAGACATCCACATATGAATTTGGGAGGATATAATGCAGTCCATCACAAACCCCAAAACTTATTGAGCACCAACTACCGTGTTTCCCCGAAAATAAGACCTGCTCATAAAATAAGCCCTAGCAGGATTTCCAAGCCTGTATGCAATAGCAGCCCCACCCCAAAATTCAGCCCTAGTGCTGGGCGTGGCTGCGCAGCGCGTCTGTACAACCCATGCGTGTCGTCGAGGAGCGGGAAAGAACACGAGCAGCCCTTCTCATCCGCCCCGTGACAGCTCCAGTGCTCGACAGGGGAGATCGGGGCCGATGGCTCTAAAGGAAAATGGAGTCACAAGAAATTCAGGATGACATTCAGGGTTTGGAGAGCTATGATGATGTTCCAGAAGAAGACGACTTCACCACATTTGAATCAATGTAGATTGCTGTACTGTACTTAAAAAAAAAAAAAAATCCCCTGAAAATAAGCCCTAGGGTGTCTTCTTGAGGAAAAATAAACATAAGACCCTGTCTCATTTTCGGGGAAATATAGTATGTGTGTGGGAATACAACACACGGCAAAAGACACAAAGATGCCGCCCTCCTGGAACCCACATTTTGGCGGGTAACACAAAAACAATATTACTGTGTAACACTGTTCTTGGTAGCTGCTGGTGGTGGTAGTTAGTCATAATGAGAGTCACAGACAAAGTCACAGTCTTGGTCAAAGCCACGCTTGGGGTCATGCTGCATTCTTTTACCACTAGGGTCTTTACTGGGACAATCCCACTCTGACAGTGGGAGAGTCTTCAGGTTTTCTTTCACCGTCAATCCCTAAAGCGTGAGCTGAAGGTCACCTGGTTGTGCACCCGAGCTGGCCCCTCTGAAAGCCCCCCTTGACCACAAGGACATTTCCTCCTTTGTTTCTTCTCAGAAGCAAGATGTGCGCAACGCTCCGACCCACTATGCCTGCGCTAAGAAGGCTGGGCTTGTGTGGGCCGGCGAGACTCCACCCAGAGATCAGGAAGATTCTGAAACAGCGATGGACTGGGAGTCACTACTCCTGCGTTCGAATCGCCTCTCTGACACCAACTTATTGACATTGCGACAATCACTTCACCTCAGGCCTCGACGTCCCTTATCTATAAATGAGAGGGTTCGATTATGCCCATTGTTTCAGGTTGTGTGCACACCGTCCGTGTGCAAACTATGCAGCTGCACACGGCAGCCCTGCTCTGCAGGAGCCCTGGGGACTCGGCAGACACCGGCCAGGCCAGCGGGGGCGGGGGCGGCCCACTAGCTGCCCCGGCTTCCAGCACAGCCGTTCCGCTTTGCTGGCCTTATGTCTTGCCCTCCTGCTCGGAATCTTGCAAGCTTTCTGTTTCTAGAAGGTTCTGCAAACCATGAATGACTCAAAGGCCGGTTCCATCGTTAATGCCCCATGACAGTGACTCCACACCCCAGAAAAGAGAAGTCCTGCGGATGGGGCGTTGGCAGCAGCCGCGCTGGGTTTGGGGTCAGAGACCACGCTTCCTGCTCACCCGACTCCACTTCCTCAGGGACAGGTGACCTGAATGTACTCGGGAAGGAAGAAAAAGTGTGTGTGTCGCCCAGAGACTTAAGGTGCGGGGGGAGGGAAGAGTGCGCTCCTGTCTAGGAAAATCTCATTGCATTTGGTCGCTGCGGCTTTTCGAGCAGTTACAGAATCCCCCTCGTTAAGCCTTCTAAATTTACTCCTCTTCCTCACCACCCAGAGCCGCACGGCGCTGGCTGCTGTCACGGCCTGTCGGATTGAGGAATCCCAAGTCGCTGTTTATTTTTAGCTTCCCTTGCTTACGTTTTCCTTCCAAGCTCAGCTGGGAGTTTTCTCTCCTTCCTGGTCTTAAATTGGTAGGAAGATCTGGGTCTCCAGGCACAAGGTTTGAAGCCTGTCTTTGAGAGAGAGCCTGTGGTTGCTGCATGACAACCTCTCTGTGTGACTTGGTAAGCATTTGTTAAGCGCTTACTGTTTACTGTGTGAGAGTCCCTGTTCTAGAGCTCTTACAGCAGGGGTCCTCAAACTACGGCCCACGGGCCACATGCGGCCCACCAAGGACGTTTATCCCGCCCGCCGGGTGTTTTTGCCGCCGCTGCCTGTCCTGCTTAGCAGCCGACTGGTCCCGGGCCCACAGTGCATACTCTCCAACGGTCTGAGGGACAGTGAACTGGCCCCCTGTCTAAAAAGTTTGAGGACCCCTGTCTTAGAGGTATTAAGAATGAATCTGAGGCCAGGCATGGTGGCTCACGCCTGTAACCCTAGCACTCTGGGAGGCCTAGGTGGGCGGATTGCTCAAGGTTGGGAGTTTGAAACCAGCCTGAGCGAGACCCCGTCTCTATTAAAATAGAAAGAAATTAATTGACCAACTAAAAATATATATACAAAAAAAAAAAATTAGCCGGGCATGGTGGTGCATGCCTGTAGTACCACTATTTGGGAGGCTGAGGTAGGAGGATCGCTTGAGTCCAGGAGTTTGAGGTTGCTGT
>VSMD01071486.1:19050-29050 GCA_008750895.1 Mirza zaza | reverse complement strand
CACCATTCATTCATTCATTCATTCATTCATTCCGTCTGTGACTCCCAAAAAAGTGCTCACAACAAGACTTCTTTGTGAACAGCTTGCAAACGACTCAAGCACCAGCCCCCTTTAACCACACGGAATCTAAGGACAGCATTTTTTTATTTTTTGAGGCAGAGTCTCACTCTGTTGCCCAGGCGAGAGTGAGTGCCGTGGCGTCAGCCTCGCTCACAGCAACCTCCAACTCCTGGGCTCAACCGATCCTCCTGCCTCAGCCTCCTCCCGAGTAGCTGGGACTACAGGAATGCACCACCATGCCCGGCTAATTTTTTCTATATATATTAGTTGGCCAATTAATTTCTTTCTATTTATAGTAGAGACGGGGTCTCGCTCTTGCTCAGGCTGGTTTCGAACTTCTCACCTCAAGCGATCCTCCCGCCTCGGCCTCCCAGAGAGCTAGGATGACAGGCGTGAGGCACCGCGCCCGGCCATATTTTATTTTTTTTAATTAAGTTTTTCTGTATTTTATTTTTCTTTAAAAATATTTCATAATTCTTTTGATAATGATCTTGAGCTTAATTTCAGATGGCTGAAATGTGCATTTTAAAGAGGTTTGGAAAAACTATGCAAATGCAAGGCCCGTGTGACTGTATTTATAGGTGACTGTGGATCTGTTTTTTTTTTTTTTTTTTTAACAGGGATCTCTGTGCGGAGACTGGCTGTGGTGGACGTTTTGTTGTCCTTGTGCCTTGTGTCAACTGAAGAGGGACATTGAGATGAGGAAAGAATTGTGTGCTTTGTAAAAGGCGCTTGGTAAGTCCCTGAGAATTCTTTGCAAATCTACGAATATCACAAGGAAATTCTCAAAGACATCTTTTATTGTGTTTATTTATTTTGTTTGCGACAGAGTCTCACTCTGTCGCCCAGGCTAGAGTGAGTGCCGTGGCGTCAGCCTCGCTCACAGCAACCTCCAGCTCCTGGCCTCAAGCGATCCTCCTGCCTCAGCCTCCTCCCGAGTAGCTGGGACGACAGGCATGCGCCACCACGCCCGGCTCATTTTTTCTATATATTTTTAGTTGGCCAATTCATTTCTTTCCATTTTTTAGCAGAGACGGGGGTCTCGCTCTTGCTCAGGCTGGTTTTGAACTCCTGACCTCGAGCGATCCTCCCGCCTCAGCCTCCCAGAGCAGGGAGGCAATGGAAGTTCTCATACTTGGAACATAATAATGTAAAAATGATGGAACTGATAAATCTTAATTTGTTCATTCATTCATTCATTTTCTCCTCCCCCCCTGTCCCCCTCCTTATTTTTATTTCCACAGCTCAAATGCACATTGTCGTCAAAAGGCTGGAACGAAATACCACATCTATTAAATGCCATCTCATCTTACGTTTCAGAAACTAATTCAAACTAATCAAACGGCTTCAAGATATTTTTAATTGCTAATTTCTTTAAAAAAAAAAAAAACAAAACAGTGCATGTATTGACATCTTGTGTTACCATTTAGCAGTAGCAAACAACCCATGGCATTTCTGTTGTGTATACAATAAATAAACTTTCTACACACTGAAAAACATGCATTCACTCTCCAGTGACCGTATTATAGGCTGTCTCTTTAAGCGAATAACAGATAAGAACCAAACTACGGTTATACAAACTGATGTTATTTAGGAACTTTCTAGAATATTTTTTTTGTATGTTTTTATCAGTGAATGCAGGCTTGGTTTTGCAGCTCAACCCCAAATGACAAGTGTCTTTTTTTTTTTTTTTGAGACAGAGTCTCGCTCTGTCGCCCAGGCTAGAGTGAGTGCCGTGGCGTCAGCCTCGCTCACAGCAACCTCCAACTCCTGGCCTCAAGCGATCCTCCTGCCTCAGCCTCCTCCCGAGTAGCTGGGACTACAGGCATGTGCCACCACCACGCCCGGCTCATTTTTTTTTTTTTTTTGTATATATTTTTAGTTGTCCAGCTAATTTCTTTCTTCTTTTAGCAGAGACGGGGTCTCGCTCTTGCTCAGGCTGGTCTCGAACTCCTGACCTCAAGCGATCCTCCCGCCTCGGCCTCCCAGAGTGCCGGGATGACAGGCGTGAGCCTCCGCGCCCGGCTTCACTGTTTTAATTATATGTTCTTTTTTCCCCCTTGGTAAAGAATTGGGAAGGTTTGGGGGGGGGGGCAAGAAAAATATATGGAACCTTAACCGTTGTACCCTCATAATACGCTGGGGGGGAAAAAAAAAAAAGCTTTGGCAGGTGTGCACAATAATTTCTAAAGTCTCTGGAAGCTTCCACCGTAGCTACAGTTTCTCCTACGCACCGTGGTTTCCTTTCCTGGTGGGAGTGGAGTGGGGGAGGGGGCGGCTAAAAGGAATCTGGAATGTTCCTTGGCATTGGGGAGCAGGTTCACCACCTCTGGGGGGGTCCAAGGCCCCAACACGGGGCTGAGTCCGGCACTATCAGAGACTCGGAACAGAGGCTGGGAAGAAATAAACACACAGCTAAGATGCCAGCTTCCTGCTCAGCCAAAGCACAAGGACCAAGGGACACTCTGGAGCCACTGGGCACCCTCCACCGTGCTTCTGCCACCTGCCAGCCCAGCCCCTGCCTATCACGGTTGAAAGTCCTGTTCTATGGATCCTGCTAATCCAGAGCCTGATTGGGAAAAGCCTACTGTCAGCAATTAAAAAGAACAAACCTACTGGGGCGCGGTGGCTCACGCCTGTCATCCCAGCACTCTGGGAGGCCGAGGCGGGAGGATCGCTCGAGGTCAGGAGTTCGAGACCAGCCTGAGCAAGGTGGAGATCCCATGTGTACTAAAAATAGAAGAAAATTAGCCAGACAACAAAATAGAAAACATGAGCCGGGCGTGGTGGCGCATGCCTGTAGTCCCAGCTACTCGGGAGGGAGGCTGAGGCAGGAGGATCGCTGGAGGCCAGGAGTTGGAGGTTGCTGTGAGCAAGGCTGACGCCACGGCACTCACTCTAGCCCGGGCGACAGAGTGGGACTCTGTCTGAATAATAATAATAAAAAAGAATGGAGTCTTCTGTCTGGATGCAGAAGGGCAGGCAGTGAAAGTGCAGGTGGTGGCCACGTAGCAAATACACACACCTGTGACTTCTCCAGGGACACGGACGTCACGACCTCTTGCGTGGCCCACGCCCCTGCCCATGAAGCCACCTTCTCCCAGGTGCCCTCCTGGGACTGAGTTCCCATCAGACGTAAAGTGACTTCGGTTGCCAGCGTCAGCTGGAAGGGAGCAAGGACGGAATCACAGAGACGGTCTCCCCGGGTCCTGCTTTTGCAATATTTACCTTCTCCTTCCCCAAGGGAGTGGCAGCAATAAATCAGGTGGCCTTTGTCGGTTTCGATTCCCGCCCCAGGAGCCACGGGGTGGCTTGGGGGGTATTATGTGGGCTGCTCTCTGCACCCTGCTGTCGGTCGAGGACACAGACTCTTTACTTTTCCCTTCCCATGAAGTTTAAAGCCTTATAGTCAGTGTGTCCTCTTTTTTTTGAGACAGAGTCTCACTTTGTCGCCTGGGCTAGAGTGAGTGCCGTGGCGTCAGCCTCGCTCACAGCAACCTCAACCTCCTGGCCTCAAGCAATCCTCCTGCGTCAGCCTCCTCCCCGAGTAGCTGGGACTACAGGCATGCGCCACCACGCCCGGCTCATTTTTTCTATATATTTTTAGTTGGCCAATTAATTTCTTTCTATTTATAGTAGAGACGGGGTCTTGCTCTTGCTCAGGCTGGTCTCGAACTCCCGACCTCGAGCAATCCGCCCGCCTCGGCCTCCCAGAGTGCTAGGATGACAGGCGTGAGCCACCGCTCCCGGCCAAAACAGGGTCTTGCTATGTTGCCCAGGCTGGTCTCAAACTCCGGGCCTCAAGTGACCCTCCCTCCTTGGCCTCCGAAATCTCTGGGATGACAGGCGTGCGCCACTGTGTCCAGCCACTCATGGCTTTTCACAAATTGAGATATAATTTACATACAATAAAATTCACCCCTTTAAAGTCCAATTCAGTGAGTTTTAGCATATTCACACAGGTATGTGACTGTCACCACTATCTAATTCCAGAAGTATTTTGTTTTTTAAACCCATGCCCTACCGGGCACAGTGGCTCACGCCTGTCTGTAATCCTGGCACTCTGGGAGGCCAAGGCAGAAGGATCACTGAGGGCAGGAGTTCAAGACCAGCCTGAGCAAGAGGGAGATCCCATGTGTACTAAAAATAGAAGGAAATTAGCCAGACAACTGAAAATAGAAAAAAATCAGCCGGGCGTGGTGGCGCATGCCTATAGTCCCAGCTACTCGGGAGGAGGCTGAGGCAGGAGGATCGCTTGAGCCCAGGAGGTTGAGGTTGCTGTGAGCGAGGCTGATGCCACAGCACTCTAGCCCGGGTGACAGAGTGAGACTCTGTCTCAGAAAAAAAAAAAAAAAAAAAAATCAGTAAGCTCTGCCAGAAATGCAAAAATAATCAAAGCATATGACAAATGAAATCTCTCTTTCCTGCAAAGATGCACACGTATTCCTAAAACAACAGGAAAAGGGACACACATTACTAGGCAAGAGATACTGTCATTCTCCAGATAGGCTCAGGGACAACTCTGCCTGGCTTACACTGGCCAATAAAAGCCTCTGAAATTGTTCTTTGTACCATACACTGCCTTAGAAACGCAGTCACCAGCTTTCACTTTGGGTGAGGTCCTCTCCCAGGCTACAAGACGTTTCCTGCTCAGAACCTATTTCTTCACTGTAAGTACTTTGAAAACTCAGTTTTTTTTTTTTTAGAAAAACTTATCTTAGCACAAAAAAAAAAACAAAAAAACACCTGTTTTCTTCAAAAGTTATTTGATTTTCTTGGGTTTCCCCCCCACACCCTTAAAATGCTATATTTTGAGGTTCAACTGAGAGGTTGATGTTTTCTTAGCTAACGGCTTTAAATTTAGTGAATTTTAGTCCAATTCAACAGTTATGTGCTAGGCATTTTGCTAGATGCCATGCTTTTCGAAGGAGTGTCAGATCTCAGCTTTGAATTCTAATCCAATACTGCTTTTGGCAGGAAATATATATGAAGGATGTATAGTATGTACTAACATCATTAATTTCACTCATTTCAAGACATATGCCCGTTGACTTGTGCTAGTCTAATGTCTTTGGGCTTCACTTCCCAGGGAAGCTTAGGAAAAAAAAAGGATTTTTTAAAAAATGTCTTTGTCTTTTGAGAATGCTTTGTTTTATCCGTTCAACATCTTTGGAAACAAGAGATGAGATTTTTGCAGATTTAGCTAAGGAATTAGAAGAATCCTTGAATTCTCAGTATAAAAGTAAGAAAACCAGACTAGAATGCTTCAAAGTTAAATTCTGGGGCTTCATGGATGTGTATAAAGAGAGATATCACCCTTCACATAGCTTATGCGATTATGAAATTCCAAAGTTCACAAAAAGGCAATTTAAAATAACTTTGACTAGTGGCCAGCTCACTTACTCAGTGAGGAAAGAGGGAGGCATTTTCTTGCATGCTTTGCCTAGTTATATTCATAGGCACCACTAAGTTAATAGCTCTGTATCTTTTTGGTGTCTGCACTATGTAATACTTTTAATACCTTTTGATTTTCTTGTGCTTTTTTGTGCATTCAGTGTTTTTCCATTTTGTCAAAAAAAAAAAAGTTCAATCAAAGCAAAAAAAAAAAAATGAAATCTAACATCAATAAATAGTAGGGAGGAAAAAAATCTCAGTAATATATCTAGTATCTGGATTAATCCATCTTAATAATATATATTAGTATTAATATAAGGAATGTAATATACTATATTGATAATAGTAAGTCATTTTAATAAGGCAAGTGGGAGGGAGGTGTTTATAGGCAGGGCAGACGGGTTGGTTCTAACTAAGACCAGTGGATAAAATTAAGATGTTTAAAATGCGAGCCAAATACCACTGCAAGAGTTCGGGCGTCGAGGCCATTCCTGGGACGAACCTTCTAAGAAAGGCATTGTTGTCTCATTCTTTGAAGCTCGTCCATTAAGTTTCCCATTTCAGTTAGTCTGCCTCTATTTTTCCTTTTTCCTAAGTGGCCCCCACCACCTTTTTTTTTTTTTTTCTGAGAGTCTCACTCTGTTGCCCAGGCTAGAGTGAGTGCCGTGGCGTCAGCCTAGCTCACAGTAACCTCTAACTCCTGGCCCCAAGCGATCCTCCTGCCTCAGCCTCCCGAGTAGCTGGGACTACAGGCATATGCCACCATGCCCGGCTCATTTTTTTCTATATATATCAGTTGGCCAATTAATTTCTTTCTATTTATAGTAGAGATGGGGTCTCGCTCTTGCTCAGGCTGGTCTCGAACTCCTGACCTTGAGCGATCCTCCCACCTCGGCCTCCCAGAGAGCTAGGATGACAGGCGTGAGCCACCGCGCCCGGCCCCCTAGCTTTCAGTTTCTTGAGCAAAAAAAAAAAAATTTTGTAAGAAAAAAATAAAAGTACAAAAATCCTTAAATATTAAAGAAAAAAGGGGGGAGGAGGGGAAAGGGCATTTTTTGAAACCTTAAAAATTTGTACCCCCATGATATGCCGAAGTAAAAAAAAAAAAAAAAGAAATTCCTTATTAAATCAACCTGATAAATATTAAAAAAAAAAAAAATTAAAGAAAAAAAAAAAAAAAAGACAGACTCATATTCATACCTGAGGTCCCAGAAAAATCTTAGAAACAGCACCCAGCACTAAGGAGATTGAAGGAAGTTTTTTATTTGCCCCCTCCCACTTGCTGTTTGTGGATCTTTTATATTGAATGGCTAAGGTGAAAGATCACCGAATACACAAACAGTTGAAGCAAAAGGAATTGCGGTCATTTGGAACCGCATTCTGTTTTACATTTTGTCACAACTTCACACATACCTGGAATTTTGAAAGGATCACGGAGTTGCACGCAAGGGACTCGAGTGTGGGCTTTCTCCTCCCGGTTTCATAACCATCGAGAAGGCATTTTCTCATGGGGGAAGTCAGAAGGAAGTCCTGAATGCCAGTTCCTTCTAGAAGGTTCCTCTTGGGCTGCTTTTCTGGGCAGGGCAGCCTTGCTCTCCACTGCTGTAGGCGACCTGCACTGCAGAAGCAGAACCTCGAATAAAATTAGAAACCTCCTGGGGCCTCATGCTCTGCTTTAGTTCCTGAGGCTGGCAGAAACACCTGAGTGCTGGCAAGTTCTCCCCTTCGAAAGAGGAAGTCCAATTTGGCTGTTGGGCCGAAGGCTGTTTAGAGACCCTAACTGGCAGTTAGCACGTGGATTTTGGGGAGGCAGCTGCTTGCTACAGAGCACACAGGTCGCCACTGAAGGGACTTCAAAGGCACTTAGACGACATTCAGGTCTCAGGCTGCTATGAACTCTGACAGTCGCCGGTTTGAATGCACGAGCACATACAGCCATCGTGTACCCAGTGAGCACGGTCGGGTAAAGGAAAAAAACAAGTAGACAATGGCAAGCCCTAGCTTTTATTCTGAAACCTTCAGATTGGTATTATATAAAAAAAATCAGGCCCAGCGAGGTGGCTCACGCCTGTCATCCCAGCACTCTGGGAGGCCGAGGCGGGAGGATCGCTCGAGGCCAGGAGTTTGAGACCAGCCTGAGCAAGAGCGAGACCCCATCTCTACTATAAAATAGAAAGAAATGAATTGGCCAACTAATATATATAGAAAAATAATCAGCAGGGTGTGGTGTTGCATGCCTGTAGTCCCAGCTACTCGGGGGGAGGCTGAGGCAGGAGGATCGCTTGAGCCCAGGAGTTGGAGGTTGCTGTGAGCGAGGCTGACGCCACGGCACTCACTCTAGCCTGGGCAACAGAGCGAGACTCTGTCTCAAAAAAAAAAAAAAAAAAAAAAAAAATCATAGTGCAGGCTTCTTGAAAAACGCGTAAAATGAACATGTTTTTTTCCTTTGAAAGAGATATAGGATTATCTTTATTTGTTCAATGTTAGTTTTGTGCCAGGCACGGGCTAGGGGCCAAGAAGGAAAAAAGAAAATAGAAACGGCTATAACCTCACCGGCATGATCTCTTTACAAAATAATATTTTTCTTTTTTTTTTTTTAATTTTTTTTAATAATTTTCATTTTACTTAACTTTTTTAATTTTTTCTTTACTTTTTTTGACTTTTTGTTTCTTGCTTCCCCGTTTCAAAAGTTTGCCAAAATAATATTTTCCACTGGATTTGCTTTTTGCGTCTGAAAAATATTTCTTGGTTTGATTCTAAAAGAAATACATGCTAATTTATTTTTTAAATATTTTTTCAGACAATACAGAAAACATATAAAGGTAAAAGGAAAAAAAAACAAAACAAAAAACAGTGTATAGCCAACCACCCAGGGATAGCCCCACCTGGCATTTGCTTTGCATATTTTTTTCCCGGTATTTGATTATTAAAAGGAAATGCAAAAGAAATTTGAATGTAGGCCGGGTGAGGTGGCTCATGCCTGTCATCCTAGCACTCTGGGAGGCCGAGGCGGGAGGATCGCTCGAGGTCAGGAGTTCAAAACCAGCCTGAGCAAGAGCAACACTCATATCTCTACTAAAAATAGGAAGATATTAGCAGGACAACTAAAAATATGTATAAAAAAATGAGCCGGGCATGGTGGCGCATGCCTGTAGTCCCAGCTACTCGGGGGGAGGCTGAGGCAGGAGGATCGCCTGAGGCCAGGAGTTGGAGGTTGCTGTGAGCGAGGCTGATGCCACGGCACTCACTCTAGCCTGGGCAACAGAGTGAGACTCTGTCTCAAAGAAAAAAAAGACAGAATTTGAACGCACACTTTTAGCATTTCCTAGAAGGCCCTTCCTCCAGGTCCCCCAATACGGGAAGCTGTCACGCAACACTGTAGTCTCTGTCATTTCAGGACTGGAGTTTGGGACGTAGGGGGACCCGGGCCCTGGTGCAGGTGGAGGTCGGGGGGTCGCACGGAGCACTAGGCTGCTGCAGTGGCTTCTGGCGCAGTGCACGCGCCTGCTCCCGGACGGCCCGGGCGAGGCGGGAGGCAGAAGCTGGGGCCTGGGACATCCGCGGGCACCTGCCGAGTGACCAGGTGCGAGCTGAGGTTTTCGACAATGTCAGCGAGCACGGCCCACAGAAGTCCCTGCGCTTGCCCAGGCTGGAGTGAGTGTCGTGGCATCAGCCTCGCTCACAGCAACCTCAGACTCCTAGCCTCTAGCGATCCTCCTGCCTCAGCCTCCTCCCGAGTAGCTGGGACTACAGGCATGCGCCACCATGCCCGGCTCATTTTTTTTCTATATATTTTTAGTTGGCCAATTAATTTCTTTTCTATTTATAGTAGAGACGGGGTCTCGCTCTTGCTCAGGCTGGTTTGGAACTCCTGACCTCGAGCGATCCTCCCACCTCGGCCTCCCAGAGTGCTGGGATGACAGTCTCGGGCCACCACGCCCAGCCTAAGGACAGGCCTTGTAGAAGCCCTTTCTGTCGCTTTCTCCCATGGGAATATCTGTGCATCCTGTCACTCCAGTGGATTCCATCCACCCCTCCTGCAGGGCCTCTGGCTTTCGAGGGGTGGAGAGAGGAGTTGTGTTCTCAGATCAACTTCCTCCAAATTGCCAGAGCCACAGAAGACTCTCAAGAGCAGGGCTGAGGTGCTCACAGGGACTCTGTCCTTTTCAGAGTGAAGATTTGAGGACCCTGCGCTAGAAAATGCAAGCTCAGCCGCCGGTGGTCGTGGTCACCCAGCCTGGATACGGGCCCGCACCCCAAAACTCCAACTGGCAGACGGGCATGTGCGATTGCTTCAGCGACTGCGGAGTGTGTAAGTTCCTGGGGAAAAGGGACTCCCTAACTCAGGAGCTCATTCTGCAACCATGGGTTAAAACCCATCCGGTATCTTTCAATAAGCACTAGATTGTTGCAAAAAAAAAAAAAGAAAAGAAAAGAAAAGAAAAGAAAGAAAGAAAGAAAGAAAGAAAGAAAGAAAGAAAGAAAGAAAGAAAAGAAAGAAAGAAAGAAAGAAAGAAAGAAAGAAAGAAAGAAAGAAAGAAAGAAA
>VSMD01071486.1:0-17500 GCA_008750895.1 Mirza zaza | reverse complement strand
CTTTTTTTTTTTGCAACAATCTAGTGCTTATTGAAAGATATGCCATAGTTTTTAATGCATGGTTTCAGAATGAGCTTATTAAAATAAGAACTATTTTAATTTATACATTTAGATTGTGTACACACATGAGGACAAAGAGTTCTATGGCCATGAGCTTGGCATCGGGGGGAAAAAATATCTCTGAACTGTTTTCTTTTTATACAATCTCTCTAAGTGGGATCTCTCTAAGAGATCTCTCATCTAGAAATCCTTCTAAGGGAACTGGGAGAAAAGGAAGTTTGGGAGGAGATGGGGTTTGCAGAGAGAGGATCAAGCTGCTCAGTTCTCAATACTGAGCAAGAACGAAATCCACCTACAACAAATTTGCCTGGAAGTCTATTTGCCTGTCTCAAGTCCACACAGAATGTTCTTGGACGAGGAAGGAAAATACATTAACCTTTAACGTGCCAGGTGAACTTGAACTTGAAAACGAATTCAGTTAATCATTACACTGAGAGGCACAGAAAGGGAAAATTACCTAGGAGACGCAAAGACAGAGTTTATCTGCTCTCATTATCTCACCAGATAATCTGCTTAATTTACTGAAGCTTTTCAGTAAATTCAGCCGTTGAACATCTGCAAATCAGAATGACAATTATTAAACAATCAAACCAATACACAAGGTCTAATACAAGCTGCACCGTTTTTTCGTAGCAAGGTTTTCCGAAATGTACATCTGGCCAAACGATTGTTCCTTCTTAAAACACTTCAGTGGCTCCTCCTGACTTTGGTGACAAACCCCGAACACTCACAGATCTTCCTGATTCTGACCTGCCTCGGCCCCTGGCTAAGTCCCCACCCCACCCCGGGGCTCCGGCTGCACTGAATGGACACTACCAGCCTTGGCCAGAACACGCCAAACTGTCGCAAGGACCCTCTTTTTACCTTTTGTCCACCTTCAGAGCTCTTCATGACCCTTGACTATTCGGCTCAAGCAGCATTTTCTACCCAGAGCCACGTAGAAGTCATTTCTGTGGGTGACCCGATGGCACCTTTAGCAGGTTTCTCTTGGGGAACTTTTCCTGTCATCCGTCTTCCCTACTAGACTATCTATTTATCTATCTATCTATCTATTTATTTATTTATTGTTTTTGAGACTGAGTTTCACTCTGTCGCCCGGGCTAGAGTGAGTGCCGTGCCGTGAGCCTCGCTCACAGCCACCTCCAACTCCCGGGCTCAAGCGATCCTCCTGCCTCAGCCTCCTCCCGAGGAGCTGGGACTACAGGCATGCGCCACTACGCCCAGCTAATTTTTTCTATATATATATATATTTTTAGTTAGCCAATTAATTTCATTCTATTTATAGTAGAGACGGGGTCTTGCTCTTGCTCAGGCTGGTCTCAATCTCCTGACCTCGAGCGATCCTCCCGCCTCGGCCTCCCAGAGTGCCGGGATGACAGGCGTGAGCCACCGCGCCCGGCCCCTACTAGACTTCGCTCAGGGGCATCGTCTGTATGGAGGGTAAAGTCTGGAACATGGAAGGTTTCAGGGAGTCGATGAATGAATGAAAGAATGAATGAATGAAGACAGTGTTATGAAAAGAATGACACGCCTTTCCAAGGTGCAGTCGTTCCTAAAATGATTAGAGGGTGAGGGGAGAATCTGACCAAAGCCAAACAGAAACATATTAAAAGGCCAGATGTGGTGGCTCACGCCTGTCATCCCAGCACTCTGGGAGGCCGAGGCGGGAGGATTGCTCGAGGTCAGGAGTTTGAGACCAGCCTGAGCAAGAGCGAGACCCCCCATCTCTACTATAAATAGAAAGAAATTAATTGACCAACTAAAAATACACAGAAAAAATTAGCCGGGTGTGGTGGCGCATGCCTGTAGTCCCAGCTACTCGGGAGGCTGAGGCAGGAGGATCGCTTGAGCCCAGGAGGTTGAGGTTGCTGTGAGCGAGGCTGACGCCACCGCACTCACTCTAGCCTGGGCAGCAGAGTGAGACTCTGTCTCAAAAAAAAAGAAATATATTAAAGATGCTTCCCCAAGATTTGAACTGCCGTGCATGAGAGCCAAGTACCTTCCAGCCGGGGTGGGGGCAGAGTGGAGCAGTCACACACACCCTCCCCTGTCTCCTGTGTCCAGGTCTCTGCGGCACGTTCTGTTTCATGTGCCTGGGGTGTCAAGTTGCGAGTGACATGAACGAGTGCTGCCTGTGCGGGACAAGCGTCGCCATGAGGACTCTCTTCCGGACCCGATACGGCATCCCCGTGAGTCTCTTACAGTCCTGCAGCCCTCGCAGGTGCAACCCCGTTCAGGATAATGATTCTAAACGCTGAGACCGTTTGCTGGCATCTGTCACCTGAATCTGACCGGTGACAGTGTCCTACTACCGTGTTTCCCCGAAAATAAGCCCTCCCCATAGAATAAGCCCCAGCAGGATGTCTAAGCAGGTGCCCAATAGAAGCCCTACCCCGAAAATAAGACCTGGTGGTGGGCGTGGCTATGAAAATCAGCCCTAGTGGTGGGCGTGGCTATGAAAATCAGCCCTAGTGGTGGGCGTGGCTATGAAAAATCAGCCCTGGTGATGGGCGTGGCCATGAAAATCAGCCCTAGTGGTGGGCATGGCTATGAAAATCAGCCCTAGTGGTGGGCGTGGCTATGAAAAATCAGCCCTGGTGGTGGGCGTGGCCATGAAAATCAGCCCTAGTGGTGGGCATGGCTATGAAAATCAGCCCTAGTGGTGGGCGTGGCTATGAAAATCAGCCCTGGTGATGGGCGTGGCTATGAAAATCAGCCCTAGTGACGGGCGTGTCTGCGCAGCGCATCTGCACAACCCATGCGTGTCGTGGCGGAGCGGGAAAGAACACGAGCAGCCCTTCTCATCCGCCCCGTGAGAGCTCTAGTGCTCGACAGGAGAGATCGGGGCCGGTGGCTCTAAAGGAAAGAGTCGCAAGACATCCAGGATGGGATTCGGGGTTTGGAGAGTGAGGATGATGTTCCAGAAGAAGACAACTTCACTCTATTTGAATCAATGCAGATGGTTGTACCGTCCTTAAAAAAAAATAACACATCCCCTGAAAATAAGCCCTAGGGTGTCTTCTTGAGGAAAAATAAATACAAGACCTTGTCTTATTTTCGGGGAAACACGGTATGTGCAATCTTGTATTCAGTTGTAGCAACAGATCCTTTGGTTACGTGACTTCCTTCTAGGTTTCTGTTGAAAACACCCCGCAAAATAAATACGTCTCATATTTGCAAAGCGAGTCATACAATGGCAGAGGATTATTTAGAACCACCGTGCCCCGGATGCGTGACACAGGTTATCCCACCTAATCCTCACCCCAGCCCTGTAAAAGTGGGAAGGTCCACAACATTTTGTAGATGAGGACGTTGAAATTTTAAGAGGGAGAGTAATTCACCCGGAGATAGGCAGCAGCAGTAGAGAGGGAGTCAGTACCGGATTCGAACTTTCCATACACGCACGTTGCATTACGCCTGCTACACCTTATATAGTGGGAATGTCTGTTGCTCAGGGTTCTGCAGAGAAGGAAAACCAACACGGATGGGAGGTGCACAGATGCCTGCAAGTGCGGGAGTACCTCGGAGATATTGTGGATTCTGTTCCGGGACAGTCCAATAAAGCAAGCCACACGGATGGGCTGATTTCCAAGTGCATAAGAGTTATGTTTACACTGTGCTGCAGTGTAGTCTACTAGGTGTACAATAGCACGATGACTAATGTCATAATGTACACACCTTAATTATAAGCAATGTACACACCTTAATTAAAAAATATTTTATATTAAAAAAAAAAAGAAAAAAAATACTTTATGGCTAAAAAATGTTTTCTTTTTTTTTTTTTGAGACACAGTTTCCCTTTGTTGCCTAGGCTACAGTGAGTGCCGTGGCATCAGCCTGGCTCACAGCAACCTCAAACTCCTGAGCTCAAGCAATCCTCCTGCCTCAGCCTCCTGAGTAGCTGGGACTACAGGCATGTGCCACCATGCCCGGCTCATTTTTTCTATATATATTAGTTGGCCAATTAATTTCTTTCTATTTATAGTAGAGACGGGGTCTCGCTCTTGCTCAGGCTGGTCTCGAACTCCTGACCTCGGGCAATCCACCCGCCTCGGCCTCCCAGAGTGCTGCTAGGATTCCAGGCATGAGCTGCAAGCCTAAAATTCTTTAGCCTACCCTCATACTCGATATTTGGTTGGATATCTTCTTATATTTTCAGAATCATAACGGATTGGGACACATTTTATGTCATAAAAAGAGACAAGAGTGGTATGGAAAAATGAATTAACATTTTCTTAAATGTAGCCATCCAAACTGAATGTGAAATGGAAGACCAGTGCCTTCTGCTTCTCTTCAAGATGTTTTAAGATCCACAAGTCTTAATTTCAAATAGGTGAATTTTATATTTCTGTTTCTTTTTTATTTTCCAACAGGGATCCATTTGCGATGACTTTATGGTGACACTTTGCTGTCCTTATTGTTCTCTCTGCCAAATCAAGAGAGACATCAACATAAGGAGAGCCCAGCGTACTTTCTAAAAAACCACTGACGGTGAGTCAATGCAAACATTCCTCCTAGAATCTGTGGATTTTTAGAAATATAATTAAGGCTTTTGTTAATAGTTATTCATTGTTTTGAGTAATAATTCAGTAATAACAATTTTTCCTTTGAATTCACTCCCAAAGTACTATCTTAATATAAAGATCGATTTTTTTTTTTTTTTTTTTTTGAGACAGAGTCTCAGTCTGTTGCCCGGGCTAGAGTGCCGTGGTCTCAGCCTCGCTCACAGTAACCTCAATCTCCTGGGCTCAGGCGATCCTCCTGCCTCAGCCTCCCGAGTAGCTGGGACTACAGGCATGCGCCACCACGACCAGCTAATTTTTTCTATATATTTTTTTTTTAGTTGGCCAATTAATTTCCATTTTTAGTAGAGACAGGTCTCGCTCTTGCTCAGGCTGCTTTTGAACTCCTTGCCTTGAGTGATCCTCCCACCTCGGCCTCCCAGAGGGCTGGGATTACAGGCGTGAGCCACTGCGGCCGGCCTAAAGATCGATTTTGATGTCTTCTTATGAAGAAGATAGTTCTATACTTTGAAATCATGTTTTAGTACATAAAGGAATGGTGAATTTTCTAAACTCAGAATTCTGCTTGTCTAGTAATGAAGCCCTTACCACTTGTAAATGACCAGAGCATGGTGACCTATAAAAGCAACAGAAAACATGCTCCCTGCTAAGACGAACAAGTTGACAAAATCAGAGGGTGAAAAGAGGGGCAGGCAGGAGAGTAACCATGTAATGGAGAGACCCACTTAAGGCAGGCTGTCAAAGTCAACCCCACCAGTGATAAAGTCACACTGATAGTTCGCACCTTTGATAACATCTCTGCGGCCTTCCTCCCCAAACCTCCAATCTGACCACGACAAAAACATCACACAAAGCTAAGTTGAAACACATTCTTCAAAATACCTGACCGCTACTCCTCGAATTGTCAAGGCCATCAAAAGCAACCAAGGCCTGAGAAACTGTCCCAGTTTAGAGGAACCCAAGGAAATAGGACGACTAAATGTCATTAACGTGGTATAGAATATTATAGAATATTCCACGTGGAATAGAAAAAGGATGTTAGGTGAACACTGAGGATTCCGAATAAAGTATGCACTGTGATGGATAATAATGGATCAATATTGGTTTTTTTTTTTTTGAGACAGAGTCTCGGCTCTGTTGCCTGGGCTAGAGTGAGTGCAGTGGTGTCAGCCTCGCTCACAGCAACCTCCAACTCCTGGGCTCAAGCGATCCTCCTGCCTCAGCCTCCCGAGTAGCTGGGATTACAGGCATGCGCCACCATGCCCGGCTAATTTTTTCTATCATATATATTAGTTGGCCAATTAATTTCTTTCTATTTTTAGTAGAGACAGGGTCTCACTTTTGCTCAGGCTGGTCTCGAACTCCTGACCTCGAGCGATCCTCCCACCTCTGCCTCCCAGAGTGCTTGGATGACAGGCGTGAGCCACCGCGCCCAGCCTAATGTTGGTTCTTTAGTTGGGACAAACCTGCCATAGTAATGTTAGATGTTAACCAACCGGGAAACTGGTTACAGGATATATGAGAACTCTCTGTGCTTTCTTTGCAATCTTCCTGTACACCTAAAATGATTGCAATTACAAGTTTACTAAAAATAAAAAAAAAAAGTAGATTGAGAAAATACAAAACTGTTCTTGGTGTATCGTTTACAGGTGAAGAGCTCTTTTTGAAGTGACTAAATCAGACGAAACATCTTCAGCTTCAGTAACTGCACCATCTTTTGCAACTGAAATATGATGGATATGTTTAATTACAATTGATGATAATGATTTTTTTTAAATCAAAGTTTTGACTTATTTTAAAGGTATACTGTTTCTGGATTTTACTAAATGGTCCAGCTTAGTTTCCCCTTGCTTTCATATTATCAAATTTCTTGGCTTATAAATTTTTTAAATTACATTTGAAATATAAATGAAATAAAAGGTTTTACTAAAAAGATTCTTTATGCTTCTTTGCTCTCTCACTAAAAGGTCTTTGTCACTAGTTCATTCATTCCAAGGGTCAAATTCATCATTTTGTTCTCATCCTTGTTTCTTGTTTTATTAATTTTTTTTTTTTTTTTTTTTGAGACAGAGTGTCACTCTGTTGCCCGGGCTAGAGTGCCGTGGCGTCAGCCTCGCTCACAGCAACCTCTAACTCCTGGGCTCAGGCGATCCTCCTGCCTCAGCCTCCCGAGTAGCTGGGACTATAGGCATGCGCCACCATGCCCGGCTCATTTTTTCTACATATTTTTAGTTGGCCAATTAATTCATCCTTGATTTTTTTAGCAGGAGATCTTGGTTCACAGCAACTCAGCTCTCTTTCATCTAAGAACTTTAGGTGAGGAAGGAAAAAAAAGGCTACAGGTAACTATTCCAAGACAGTTACGGTACCCTTAGCCAACACTTTTGCTCCTTTTCATGCTGCCCATAAGTATTATTAATGCAGACCAAGCAAGACTTTAGGCAAAGAACACACTCAGCCTTGTTTCCCAGCTGCTTACGTGAGGGGTTTGTTTATTGTTTATTGTGTTGTTGATTTTCTTTCCCTTCTTATATAGGAAGTATAAGAACAAGTAATAAAAATTCAATTATCAAATTCCATATGACTCCATTTTGGCTAAATATTGATGGATCAATGTGTGAAACAATTTTTTTTTCACATTTCCTCTCCTATTTGATCCATTAGCAACATTTTGCCCAGATGAAAATCCCACTTCCTAATTTCCCCTAAATTTTCCTCCTGCACTTATGATTCCACTTCACTTTTGGGGGGGCTGGTGCGGGAAGGAGAGACAAAATGATCCACCTTATAGATTTCTTGTGACATTTCAGCGAGACAAGATGTCAAAGCCCCAAGAGGAGGCACTCAAAACTCGAGTATTCTGCTTGTTCCTTTACTTGCCATACAGATGGGGGTGCTTTGTGGGCTTCTATCTTGGGTCCCCCCCTTTCACGTCTCATGTTCTTCTTAGATAGTATCGTCTACTCCCATGCCTTCAACTGCCTTCCATATGCCAAAGAAAGAACTCCAAAATCTGCATTTCCGGTTTCTCTATTAATGCTGATCTTTTTTCTTTGAGACAGAGTCTCACTCTGTTGCCCAGGCTAGAGTGAGTGCCGTGGCGTCAGCCTCGCTCACAGCAACCTCCTACTCCTGGGCTCAAGCGATCCTCCTGCCTCAGCCTCCCAAGTAGCTGGGACTACAGGCATGCGCCACCATGCCCGGCTAATTTTTTCTATATATATTAGTTGGCCAATTAATTTCTTTCTATTTATAGTAGAGACGGTGTCTCACTCTTGCTCAGGCTGGTTTCGAACTCCTAACCTCAAGCTATCCTCCCGCCTCAGCCTCCCAGAGTGGTAGGATGACAGGCGTAAGCCACCGCGCCCGGCCTATTACGCAATTTGATAAGAGACTGCAGTTACGGTATCTCGTCCCATTAACCTGACCTTTGACAAAATAATTCCAGCTGTAAGATAATATAATCATTTAAGGTTCCACTCAATGGCCACTTCTCCTTGCACCCCAACACGTACGTTGCCCAGGAGGTATCAAAATGATATGTTGTTGTTTTTCCAGACAAAGGTCTGTGGCTATGAGTTGACCATTCAGCCGAAATTCTTTCCAAGGGACTTTCAGATGAAACAGAAACAGAGCCTCCTACATTAAGACAAAACTCAGGCCTGTAATCCTAGCACTCTGGGAGGCTGAGGTGGGAGGATAGCTCAAGGTCAGGAGTTCGAGACCAGCCTGAGCAAAAACGAGAACCCGTCTCTACTAAAATTAGAAAGAAATTAGCTGGACAACTAAAAATACACAGAAAAAACTAGCTGGGCATGGTGGCGCATGCCTATGGTCCCAGCTACTCAGGAGGCTGAGGCAGGAGGATCGCTTGAGCCCAGGAGATTGAGGTTGCTGTGAGCTAGGCTGATGCCACGGCACTCACTCTAGCCCGGGCAACGGAGTGAGACTCTGTCTCAAAAAAAAAAAAAAAAAGACAAAACTCAGAAAACAATCAAACACAAACAACATAGGGAATTCCTAACACAAACAATCTAAAATGCCAAGCTCTGTCAATCAAATGGGAATGCAAAGGGACAGACACCATCCCAAATGGCACCACCTCCAGACCAATGCCCTGCCCCAGGGCTGGAAGGTTCCAAACTGTCCCCAAATGGGTGCAATCGAGGGTCTTGAGGAACTCACTCAGAGAAATGGCCGAGGCCGTCTGGATGTTTCTAGATCCGCTTCCTTCTGCCCAACAAGGTTCAAGTGGCCGTGAGGCGCGTCCAATTCCGGGGAGGGAGAGAAAGCACCCCTCTGGGGTTAAACAGGCTCCGGCACCTGCCGGGGCTGTTCCTCCCTCTCTCACCCGAAAAGATGATGTTTCTCCCAGCGGAGACCCACGGCTTGACCTGGGGCTGCTTCCTGCCTCTTCCAGTTGTGGCTGCTGTCACGGGGTGCCAACGGGCCCGCCAAGGGCCACCAAACCCTGTCACCGAAGCTTGGCACTTGTCCCCGAGGCCTCGGGAGAAGAACGAGGATTAAGTGGTTTGAGGAGAAGGAAAGAGAAGTTTGTTAATTTGCCAGCAAATGAGGAGGCTGGGAAACTCCCGTCTTAAAGAACCAACGTCCTGCCTCTAGGCAGAAATACAGAGAGCTTTTAAAGAGGAGGTGTTCAGCTTCAGGCTATGGCTGCTCGACTATGGTTGATGGTTCTGATTCATCCCATCTTCTGCTAAGACAATCGCTCATGCCTGTAGTCCCAGCTACTCAGGAGGAGGCTGAGGCAGGAGGATCACTTGAGCCCAGGAGTCTGAGGTTGCTGTGAGCAAGGCTGACACCACGGCACTCACTCTAGCCTGGGCAACAGAGTGAGACTCTGTCTCAAATAAAAAAAGAAAATTTCCAAAAAGGACACTCCCCTGCCCACCTGCCCACTGGCCTGAAGCAGGGTTGCTGGTTTTAATTCCCAAAAGGAGTGGGGGAGGTTTTCGACAGACAGAAAATATTTTTACCGTTTTTCAGGCCATTATTCCCCCTGTGACATGCTGAATTGAAGGAAAAAAGGAACAAGACATTCTACGCTAATTAAAAACAAAGTACTACTTTTATTTGGCTCATTTCTCCATTTATTAGAATAACCACGTTGGAGAGGCACAAAGCACTTCAGTTTTACATGACTACAAAGTTATCACAAAATCCCAAACTTCTTAGCCACAGATATGTCACCTACTTTGTTCAAAGGAAAAGCTTTCGAAACGTCTGAGTTAGCTTAATACACAGAGACCCTGAAGATATGGGAACTAGGTATTTTAAAATGCTTGTACTTCTTTCTGCTCTAAGGATGTCTTCTTTAAATGGAATCCAGCATAAAAGGGATTGAAACACATGATGCAAATGCTTTTCAGAGAGAGTGAAATTAATCTGCATGACACGGAGAAAGACGCAGTGTGCACAGAAGTTCTGCAAGGATTCACTGAGCCATCTGGGCTTCCATGGCTTGTGCTGTCCATTCTGGTGCTGTTTGACTAATTTTCTCCAAAAGGTTATTCACTTGGAAACAGAGTGACTGGATCTGCTTGTCCCATGTTGGTAGGGCTTCCCGGGCTACAGAAAAAAAGAGAATAAACGTACAAAATTGCAATCACTCCTTTGTGCTCATAGCAAATGTGAGTGAAAAGATAAATAAGGTAGTATCAATTTTTTACAAGTTTACTTGAAAAATATTGGCTGATAAAATTAAGCTAATTAAGCAATAGTTAAGAAAAAGTACCCAAGTCACTGGCCACAAAGTATGAAAACAAAACAAAAAGATACGTGCGGATACATATTATTACTGCGTTTCCCTGAAAATAAGACCTCCCCATAAAATCAGCCCAGACAGGATGTCTAAGCACGTGCGCAATAGAAGCCCTACCTGGAAAAATCAGCCCTAGTGGTGGGCGTGGCTATGAACATCAGCCCTAGTGATGGGCGTGGCTATGAAAATCAGCCCTAGTGGTGGGCGTGGCTATGAAAATCAGCCCTAGTGACGGGCGTGGCTGCGCAGCGCATCTGCACAACCCACGCGTGTCATCCCGGAGCGGGAAAGAACACGAGCAGCCCTTCTCATCCGCCCCGTGAGAGCTCTAGTGCTCGACAGGAGAGATCGGGGCCGGTGGCTCTAAAGGAAACAGAGTCGCAAGACATTCAGGATGGGATTCGGGGTCTGGAGAGTGAGGATGATGTTCCAGAAGAAGACGACCTCACTCTGTTTGAATCAATGTAGATGGTTGTACCGGACTTAAAAAATAACACATCCCCTGAAAATAAGCCATGGGGTGTCTGCTTGAGGAAAACTAAATAGAAGACCCTGACTTATTTTCGGGGAAACACGGTAGTAGTAGTGAAAACAAACTAAAACCAACCATTAACCACAACTGCCACAGAAAAAGACAACTTCGCTGAAGCTGGTTTTTTCATCACTAACATTTGCTGATTTGTAGACACTGCCACCTACTGGGGAAAGCAAATCTATTCATATATTCAAGGCTGTCTCTATCTGACTTTGAAGGATAAATATTATAACATGTAAACAAACAAGTCATCTTGAATCCACCAGGTTTTTCTACATACCAGCAATATGAAGTTAGAAATTAAAAACTGAAGGGAATGTCTCATTCAAGGCAGCACCAAAATTTATTTAAAAAAGTGCACAGATTTAATGTACTTTTTTAATGACAAAAATCTATAAACTATTAATATAGGCCATAAAATAACTTGAGTAGACACAAATTGCATTCCCAGGTGGAAATACGCAACAATATAAAAATATCAGTTCTTCCTCCTTAATACATAACTTTGAGAAAACTCCAAAGATAACCGTTCTTTTTTCTGTTTTGCTTTCTAACCAGGACAAAATAATTAAAGTTAATAAGAAAGAATTGGTATTTCAGAATGGCCAAGGTAATTCTGAAAATGAAAAATGGTGGTGCAATTGCAGTATATCCATACAATGGAATACCATTCACCCCGAAAAAGGGCTTGAAGTACTGACTGCATGTCATAACATGAATGAACCCCCCCCAAAATACTACTGAGTATTTTAAGTGAAATTATTATCATATTGTTACAGATCAGTAGAACCAAAGAGAGTACAGAAATAGATTCAAACATAGGAACCTAACATATGTCAAAGATCACAATTTTAACAGAAAGGGTGTTTTATTTAATAAATGATACTTGGCCGGGCATGGTGGCTCACGCCTATAATCCTAGCACTCTGGGAGGCCGAGGCAGGAGGATCACTCAAGGTCAGGAGTTCGAAACTAGCCTGAGCAAGAAGAGCGAGACCCTGTCTCTACTAAAAATAGGAAGAAATTTTTTAGCTGGACAACTAAAAATACATAAAAAAACTTAAGCGGGCATGGTGGCACATGCCTGTAGTCCCAGCTACTTGGGAGGCTGAGGCAGGAGGATCGTCTGAGCCCAGGAGTTTGAGGTTGCTGTGAGCGAGGCTGACGCCACGACACTCACTCTAGCCTGGGCAACAGAGTGAGACTCTGTCTCAAAAATAAATAAAAACAAAAAACAAAACAAACAAACAAATAAAAACAAAGAAAGTATAAAAACAGACAAAAAGTAACTGTTAACCTCAGGTTCCTAAAGATAGTGTTTTTTTTTAGGGGTTAGGGACAGGGCTCAGAGAAGGGATCCAAAGCACCCGTGGAGGAACTAGACAGGGAAATCAAACCATATCCAGACAACAAGAAGTAAGAAAAAGAGAGATTTAGAACTATATCTAAAATGTAGAGGTTTATAAATCTGATAAAGAAGTTAAAATATTTCACATTGATAGCTTTTTTATTGTGAAACAGGAAACAAGGTTTCTCTGCTGAGAGTGAGGGAGAAGAAAGTCAGATATTTAAGAAAGATAAAATCCAACAGCCGGGCCCAGTGGCTCATGCCTATAATCCTAGCTCTCTGGGAGGCCGAGGCGGGCGGATCGCTCGAGGTCAGGAGTTCGAAACCAGCCTGAGCAAGAGTGAGACCCCGTCTCTACTATAAATAGAAATTAATTGGCCAACTAATATATATAGAAAAAATTAGCCAGGCATGGTGGCACATGCCTGTAGTCCCAGCTACTCGGGAGACTGAGGCAGGAGGATCGCTTGAGCCCAGGAGTTTGAGGTTGCTGTGAGCGAGGCTGACGCCACAGCACTCACTGTAGCCTGGGCAACAGAGTGAGACTCTGTCTCAAAAATAAAATAAAATAAAATAAAATGTAGAGGTTTGTGAATGTCTTAAAGAAGTTAAAATATTTCACACTGATAACTTGTTTCCTCAGGAAACAAGGTTTTCCTGCTGAGAGTGAAGGAGGAGAAAGTCAGATATTTAAGAAAGATAAAATCCAAGGCAGCCATGGCAAAGCAGGAAAAGGAATGGAAGAGAGAAATGTGTCATGAACCCCAGAGAGTGCTGAGGACCTGTGACCTTGAATTTGCAGTCTATCAGCCTGCCTGGTGTCTGACTCTTCTACAGCGACATTAGCTAGCTGTAAGTGCACACATGGAAAATAGGGAAATGGGTTCATTCGACGTGAAGTTTTTGTTAGACAACTGAAACAAAAGCCAACAGACAGGGCCTCATGGGCAAATAAAGTTTAAGCCTGTGGGGAAAAAAAGGAAAAAAAAAAGTCAACAGACAAGCGTTCTGGGGTACTTGTGAAAAAGTAACTGAGGCCAGGTGCGGTGGCTCACACCTGCCATCCTAGCACTCTGGGAGGCCGAGGTGGGAGGATTGCTTGAGCTCAGGAGTTCGAGACCAGCCTGAGCAAGAGCGAGACCCCGTCTCTACTACAGACAGAAAGAAATTAGCCAAACAACTAAAAATAGAAAAAAATTAGTCGGGCATGTGGTATGTGCCCATGCTACTAAAAAAATTAGTCGGGCATGTGGTATGTGCCCATAGTCCCAGCTACTCGGGAGGCTGAGGCAGGAGGATCGCCTGAGCCCAGGAGTTGGAGGCTGCTGTGAGCTAGGCTGACGCCACAGCACTCTAGCCTGGGCAACAGAGACCCTATCTCAAAAAAAAAAAAGTAACGGAAATAATGGACCATGGAATCTAAGCTAAATAGGGAGAGAAGTAAATATGAAAAAGGGTCGCATGAGCTGGAAGAAAGCAGAAGAGTCAACTGACCAGAGGCTCCAGTGGGGGAAAGGAGGAGGTGAAGTGCGAGTAATAGAGGCAGACCACGAGAGAGACAGGGAAAAGGTTATGGTCAGAGTGAGATATTTCAAATTTAAATTGTACAAGTGGAACAGCTGCAGCTGCAGCAAGGTCCAGGGTGGAAACTAGGTGGGAATAAGGAGCTGAGAAGGCATCAGACAGTGAGAAATTTAAGGGATCCACTGCCCTGTCTGCCTGCATTAGGGTAATGAGCTGCTGAACAGGAAATATAACTGTCCTTGCTACGTGCCTGATACATGATACGTGGTCAATAAATGTTTGATGAGTAAATGAATGAACTGGTACCACAATTCAAGTTTCAAAGTTTTCTTTAACACAGAAAATACAGCATTAAGTAGATTCATGAATATAAGTTCTTAAAAATTATTTTAAATTATTTCATTCAGAAATACGTTCATCCCAGTAACAAGATTCTGGGTCAAAAGACATTGTTCAACGTGTTTTAATCACAAATATAAAACAGTTCACTGCCATTTCATGGTGACAGAAATGCATAAAACCTCTTACTTTCAAAATGAACTATTCCATCGATCTGGTCAATAAATCCATTCATACGTCCTTCTGTTATCATTTGAGATGCTATTTTTTCTGCCTATAAAAAAACAAAACAAAAAAACTCTCAGAAACTTTAATTATATCTAACAGTTACTCACATAAGAGAACTGAAAGCTTTTGGCTTAAGTACCTACCACTAAGCTTTACATACGTGCTGATTTGCCATTCACTAGAAGAATAAATCTTGTAAATCTGGCTATTTCCTCAATTCTTTCTGAGTATAAGAAATATAAGTATTTATAATATAAGAAATATAACTATTCTGAGTATAAGAATAATACTCATTATTCCTTATTTCATTATTTTAAGTTAATCGGGATCTGTTTTTCTTGTAGAATTTTTACTTGAATATAACTTTTTTATCCATTTTCACCTCTACTCAAAATAAAATCAAACTCACAATTTTTCTACTCACCGGGTCCACACCTCAAAAAAATAAACTAGTGTTATTGCATTTCAATTTCCACAGTATTTATTACACCATAAACTCTCTAAGAAAGTACTTTCTAATACTGTTGTTGTACTAGTTTAATATTTAAATAATTTATTTCCATTTATTGAGGCTTTTTATGTGTAATTTTTGTGGTAGCTGCTAACATTTATCAATTATATATTTTATTTTCTCATTACGCCCTAGTTTTGTCTCTTAACTTCCTTTCTATGTATTGGAATCAAGAAAATACCTTAGCTGCGGGGATCTCTAGGAGAGCTCCAAGTTCTTCAAAGGTAATATTATTATATAATTTGCTTGCAGACAACAAATTGTGTTCAATAACAGCTCTGTCCAAGATGCTGGAACCTTAAATAAACATAAATAAGACAGTTATAAGTTTGAAACTAGTTTTACACTCTAAAAAGACACTTTCTTTATCCTGAAACTTCTAGGCATGTAGTAACTTAAAATCATCATCGTTATTTCTCTGACTAAAATTTTTGAAGTACTGGGCAACATAGTGAGACCTCATTTCTATGAAAAATTAAAAAAAATATATTAGCCAGGCGTGGTGGCACATGCCTGTAGTTCCAGCTACTCGTGATGCTGAGAAAGGAGGATTCCCTGAGCCCAGGAGTTTGAGGGTACAGTGAGCTATGATTGTGCCACTCTACTCTAGCGTAAGCAGCAGAGTGAGAACCTGTCTCTAAAAATAAATTAAAAAAATTTTTTTCAAGTAACCAAAATGCCTTATTTGGCTAATATGCAATTAAATAAAAATAACATAGTTAGAAAATGAACAAATGGTAAGTAATTATTAACTAGGTAAATGGATTTAACCCTTTGGGTTTGGGATTTTGCTTTTTTTTTTTTTTAAGACAGAGTCTCACTCTGTTGCCCGGGCTAGAGTGAGTGCCGTGGCGTCAGCCTCGCTCACAGCGACCTCCACCTCCTGGGCTCAAGCGATCCTTCTGCCTCAGCCTCCCGAGTAGCTGGGACTACAGGCATGCACCACCATGCCCGGCTAACTTTTTCTATATATTTTTAGTTGGCGAATTAATTTCTTTCTATTTTTAGTATAGACAGGGTCTTGCTCTTGCTCAGGCTGGTTTCAAACTCCTAACCTTGAGTGATCCTCCTGCATCGGTCTCCCAGAGTGCTAAGATGACAGGCATGAGCCACCGAGCCCTGCCTGGGGTTTCACTTCTTTAGGCTAGCTATCAAATTCATTAACTTTCCTTTTCTTGCTACAAGTATAACAATCAATAAACCTATTCTGTAAGCTAGCTTGACACTGATCTTTATTTTATTTTATTTTTTTTTTGAGAAAGAGTCTCACTTTGTTACCCAGGCTAGAGTGCCATGGCATCAGCCTCGCTCACAGCAACCTCCAACTCCTGGGCTCAGGTGATAGTCGTGCCTCAGCCTCCCGAGTAGCTGGGACTACAGGCATGCGCCACCATGCCCGGCTAATTTTTTTAACGTATTTTTAGTTGGCCAATTAATTTCTGTTTTTAGTAGAGACAGGGTCTCGCTCTTGCTCAGGCTGGTTTCGAACTCCTGACCTTGAGTGATCCTCCCGCCTCAGCCTCCCAGAGTGCCAGGATTATAGGTGTGAGCCACCGCGCCCGGCCAATCTCTATTCTTTTTGGTGCTCCACAAGCACCTAACTCTGGGTCAAATGACAGACAAGTCCAGGAGGCAGGACCAGCTAACCTTCCCGAGAGATTAGGCACAGAATCCTCCTTTAAGTGAGGTGACACAGCGCCTGGTGAAGTCTGGGACCAAAGGCCCCGCTCTGAACATGTTACATTGCTAAGCCCACCTAATTCTTTCACGATATTTCTGTTGGGCACTTACTAACACCCAGGTACTAACTGATAGGTGCTGGGAACAAGATATACTTGGAGAATTCAAGGGAAGCATTCTGAGACTCCCACTTTCTTTTAATGCCTCACTTCTCCTTTGCCGGATTTCCTTCCACTCGTTATTTTCTAGTTTTTCTCTTAACTTCTATCTCCCAGTCTCCCTTGCTGGTTCCTCCTCCTTTTCCTTACCTCTAAAATACGAGGGCTCAATTTTGCACCTTCATCTCTTTTTTTTCTTCTTACATTATCTCAATAACATCAGTATGACATTCAGACATGTATCTCTAATCCAAATCTCTCTTTTGAGCTCAGAGTCATACACCCAGCTATCTAAGTAACATTCCCACCTGAACATTTTATAAATATCTCGAATCTACTATGTTCAGAAAAGGACTTCTCTCCTCAGGTCTGTTCCTCTCCCAGTCTACCCCATCTCAGCAAGCAGTTCCGCAGGCTGAGAGGAAGGGAGAACGAAGGCTTACTGTTGAATGAGGACAGAGTGTCAGTCTGGGAAAATGGAAAAGTTCTGGAGATGGGGCCGGGCGTGGTGGCTCACGCCTGTGATCCTAGCACTCTGGGGGCCGAGGCGGGTGGACTGCCTGAGGTCAGGAGTTCGAAACCAGCCTGAGCAACAGCGAGACCCCGTCTCTACTATAAATAGAAAGAAATTAATTGGCCAACTAATATATATAGAAAAAATTAGCCGGGCATGGTGGCGCATGCCTGTAGTCCCAGCTACTCGGGAGGCTGAGGCAGGAGGATTGCTTGAGCCCAGGAGTTTGAGGTTGCTGTGAGCGAGGCTGACGCCACGGCACTCACTCTAGCCTGGGCAACAAAGCAAGACTCTGTTT